>JBBMEF010000002.1:951959-985245 GCA_037832685.1 Sicyos baderoa | reverse complement strand
GTCTATAAATAGGATGGTTTAGGTCATTGTTGAATTATCCTAGAACTTGAGGCTTTTGCTCTGGTTCCTAGGAAGAATCTCAATACAATTTATTCTTTATTCATTCAATCTTGTGTTAGATCATAACATTTTATTGTCTTAACGAAACACTCCATAAACTGGTTCTTACTCCATAAAACCGTAAAGAACCAAGTACATTGGTGTTATGATCCTAGTGTCAACAAAGTAATGTTACTTCATTTAATAATTACTTTTTTATTGGTTTTATATTAAAAAAAAAAATGACCTGGAAAAACAACTTACACTTGATGCTCTGTCCGTAGCCTGCTCACATTCTTCAATTTTGGCGTTGGGATGAAGGCAGCTTCTGGGTTCAAGGCAACTAAAGCTCTGGACATGTCACCTTCGGGGATGTAATTTTGTAAAGTTGTTTTGAACTCTTCCATGCTGAGTTTGATGGTAGGAATTTCATCAGGATCCTCGTAAAATGCATCTTCAATGTCACTTTCAGTTATCTCATAAGCGGGCTCGGGTTCGGGCGTTGCTGGTACTTCAACGATTGGCTCACACTTGCTGGTGCTCATGTTATTTTCTGTATGTGTGCTTCCTTCAGGAGGAAGAATTGTCAAAGGAGTCGTGACCACTGCTGGCTGCTTCTCTGTGGCGACCGGACTGGTTGAAGTCACGATGCGCTTTTCATCCGGTGCTGGAAGAGCAAGTCGAGCACTGCACTAAGAACAGTTCATGTTTAGTGTTGAAAAGGTAAGCTTTAGGCTACATGCTATAGACAAGCGAGTGCATATATTTTGTTTTTTTAGTTTATTTAAGAAACAAAGTGAATAGCCAACGACTTGATAATCGAGGTTACGGGTTCGAATCTCCCATCCATTAAAAAAAAACAAAGACTATATTAGTGATGAAATACCACAAAAAAGAGGGGAGATGAGTTATCAATTAGCCAAAGGCTAAGACAGCTACAAAAAGAACTCCTAAAGCTGAAATATCTACAAGATCATGATAGAAACAAGAAGTTTCTTTTGCCTTTATCCTGTTCCTTTGATATTATCTGATATTAGTTTTTGCTCATTTACTTTTAAAATACTCTGTAGCTCAAAATGAAAGACTCAATGAGATACCAAATTTGGAAAGCCAGTTTCGGATGGTGTCAGCTACAGACAGCATCGAAAATACGTGGAATTTGAAAGATGACAAACCTTGCAAAAGCACTTGCGAAGTGCTTGCACTCTCCTCTCATTGGACATGCATTGCAATTTGGCTTACTCTTTGTGCAGAACACCTGATACCACAAATACAAATCAACAGTTTCATCAGGCTATCCATTATGTACTTTAAAAAGACAGATCGCATTTACAGTCTTGTGACTCACCTTTCCAAATGTAATTAACTGGTAGTGTAGTTCATATCTGTGGAATAGACACTTGGTCAGTTATAACCTTAATTGACTTCGAAAGAAATTGATTTCAGTTGCTTATTTATTGGTCATCAAACATGAATAATGAATGTATTGAGGGGTTACAGTGTTCGCTGATCAAGTTTGCATAATCTTGGCCATAGATATTTTTGAATGGTCTCCAGCATTGGATACCTACGAAGAATGGAGGTTAGAAGTTTTGGATTACCGAAAACTGACCATTCATCAGTTCAGTATTACTTACAGTTCTAGAAGGTGTAATTGAAGCGACTCGGGTAACGGTTGGAGAGGGACCCAACCAAGTCGGACTGCTATTCTTCCAACATTTGTGTCAACCTGTGTAGAAAACAATTTAAGATGATATTAGAAGCCCCTCGGGCCTCAACTAAGCTTTTAAATAAATGATCGGTTGTCTTTGAGAAATCATACTGGGAAAGCAAGATTATGAAGTGTTAACAGACGAACACACTCCACACTTTTCAAACCCAATCCTCGTACACTAAGTAGATAATCCCTGCAGAAAGTATACGTTTTTATGTTATATAAATATAAATAAATCTACTAAAGAAGCTAGAATTGATAATAATATATATATATACAAAAGTCATACTTTGCTTTGTCTGGGGGAACATCTCTTAACCATTCAAGATCAATGCTCCCATGATCTGTTACTAGGCGATCCAAAAACTCCTGCACAATATTATTTTTATTGGAAAGAGTAAGTTATTACTGCATCGTATTATTTGTTGGTCTAAGTAAGAGTAGGCATTTAAAGACTTCAACTGGCGCGTACCTTTATTCGTTCAGCTAACATGTTGTTCATTCCTCGTTCCTTGATAGCACTAGAAACTTCATGAACGCTCGCTTGTCTGATTGCTTCATAGTCTATTGAATCCATGGCATCCTTGCTTTTTTCTTTTATTTGTCCATTGGCTTCCACCTGCTTTCTCAAACTATCCCAATCAATTGCACTGTTTTTCTCAGTATTGACCTTTCTTTTTTTTGCTTTTGAAGTGCTAATATTTCCCTCATTATCTGTCTTAGATAGAGAATGGACCTCGTTATTTGAAAAGTTTATTTGATTTCCCTTTTCAGGCGTTCTATCCACAACATCGAGCAACTTTTCTGTGTGCGCAGGCTCATATGCGACATTTGAGAGGGCATTGTTCTGCATTTTGGCTGAGGCATCTAATTCTTGGGGAGGATTGGTAACTGACGCACTTTCTAATGGGGAAGTCTTATTCCTCTCACATTGTTCATAATTACCTTGAAGATTATAATTACAATGAGATCCTAATTGAGTACCATCGCCCTGCAGGTGCACTGAGTGCTCACTGACAGATTCGCCATGCTTCATCCGAGTTTTATCAAAAGTTCGCTCGAGATCCCCAATATTTAAGCTATGGCAAGTCATATGCTTTTCTGTAGAGCATCCAGATACAATGGACGGCCCAGAAGATGTGCTCTCTTCACTTAATGCTTCAAGGCCTTCGACTTCCAATGGCTCAATGTTAAGGTTCATGTGCAACTGATTGTTTGAGGGAGCAACTGGTACTTGATCGTGTTGGTTTTCAATATTTACAAGGAAATTAATTAAGGAATGGCCGTTGAGATCATCAATCTCATTCCATTCTGATCTTAGCGAATTCTGGTTTCCATCTGGCAACTGCCAATGACTATGTTCTGAGACTGAATCAAAAACTAAATTATTCAAGTCACTTAAGGATTTCGGTTTCATGGTGGTCGTCTCCGTTTGTTTGATCTCTGTGAAATCCAAACAATGAGTATTGTTAAAGTTGTAACTTACAATGGGTTCTTCAGCCTCCGAGTTGGATCCAGAGCATGACCTGGCCCCTCCAGTAACTTGTGTGATTGTGGAGTCGAAGGAATCTTGTGAGGATATGATTTCTTCCTCTAAAATTTGACTACCTATCTCTGTGAAAAACATTTCAGTTCCCAAGCTTACTCTGGGGTTTTGGTGGTTCATTGAAGTCTGGGGCATCTCAAACCTTGGCAGGGATAGTAGCTGACCATCCCATCTTATAGAATCTGCTGGATACGGTTGAAAAGCTGCTGGTTCATTGGCCACAATGCTCGTTTCAACGTCACCTTGAGTTCTAATGTTGCTGGTAGATTTTACAGGAAAACGTGCTGCTAGAGACATGAATGCAGAGCTGTAAAGAACGAGAAGAAAATGTGATCCACTTGTTTGTTATTTTGGTTCAAATATAATCTTGATCTAGAGTTCTAACCGAAATGATAAGTCTACCTTGAAAGATGATCTGAAACATTCTGGGTAAGGAAAACCCCTATAACTGAGTCAACAACTGATCCTTTCCATCGTGAGAATGTTCTGTCTCCTGCAAAGAGAAAAAGATAATTTCGTTATATGTATACCATTGATATACTTGTATCCAAAAAGTCCATAAATATACTTGAGATCGGTTTCTTCAACTGCTGATGTCACGTAGAATCTTTGTTTAAAACATACCTGTCAACTTGCAACTGCAATACTTTTGGCTGCTCAAGGTCTAATACGATAAATTCAACCAGAAGTTAAATTGGTTTTTCCAAAAAAACTGATAAAACCAATTTTGTTCTGTCCTGTTTAATTTGAACTGTGCATTCTGTTTAAAGGGGAAAAAATTTGAACCATGGATTTGAGAATTTCTTATGTAAATATTTTGTATATCTCCTTTTTCATGCTCAATTTTGATTTTCTTTAAGATCTGACATTTAATCCAATATATCAATTTCCTAGTGAGGATACCAGTGTTGTTCCCTCTGGGATTCAAGCAATTTAATAGGAAGATATAAGAAATGAACCTTGCACTAGATGCATTCTTGCAATGAACGAGTCAGCTCGACCACGAAAAACTTTCCGTTCCTCTTCCCACCATTTCTCCTTGCCTTTCTCATGATTTTCAATGCCTTCGGTTCCTTCATTTCCCATTAATAAATTCCATATTCTCTCTGTCTCCGGGTCAAGGTCAACTCTAGGTCGTGCCTTTCGTTTCCTTAAGTATTCAGGCTCCTCAAATGGAACTACTGCACCATTTCCTTTATATGGAACAATCGCATTTTGATCTTTCTTGGCGTTTCTTTTGTCGTTAAGATTGAGACCCTTCATTTTGCGTATGATCTCATTTTCTAGTAGATCTACATCAATATCAAGAGGCAATAGTTAGAATTTCAAAGCAAGATTGAATTCCACATTTGAAGAATTAAAGATACTTACCTGTTGTTTTATCAGGGAATTGGTGAAAGCCAAACGGATAGCCTTGTTTTCGTACTTGATTTGTTGCCAGAGAACCTGATGTCATGGGTTGGCAAGCCTGCCTTATTGTCATCATACTATTAGCAGATTGTCTACACGCATACCCTTGTTCCAAGGCTTTCGGATGCAGAAATGGTTGGAACGAGTTGCATTTGCCACCAATAATCAATGAGCGATAGTTAGTAACATTATTCAACCCAGTGGTCTCACAAGTTCTACCTAATTCTGGATTCTGATTGTGTGAGATTGGTCGCCTTTGAAAGTTGTTTTCATGGACAGCTGAGTGAATATGTCCGTTACCAATAATTTCTTGAGTCCAATTATGTTGTCTGGCTGTGCTTTGGTTACTTCTAATATAACTATTTAGCATGGCCTGATTCATTCCTGCAGTCAATCCAGCATAATTGATAGGATTGCAACTTCTTGCATTGAGGTGGCTTGAGCAACCCTCATTTGCTTGGATAGTAGAATATCTTTTATCGAGAGTTGCATAACGTCCAGACTCAAATTTCTTCGCAGGAATTTCGAAGGATCCTACGTGTACATTGCTGTCTTGTCTATGGAATTCACTTGTCTGAAGTCCCTCTTGACATAACACTGAAGAGTCCAGTGTAGTTATCGAGCAGGATGATGTGGGCTGAATTGTAACCAGGTGCCTGCGGTTTGAGCCCCTTGCTTCATTGATATAGGACTGATGATTTGGAACTGTTTGAGGATATCCAAAGTTCATCCCCATGAGCTCCTTATATGAAGCATTTGTTTTAGCATGATTAGCAAATTGCTCCATCTCTTTTGCATGGATGTGTTGCTGAACAGGTGAGTATCCATTGCTTAATCCATTTTGATATTGATATGCTTTTCCCTGATCTAAAACTCTTCCAACATTGAGAAAATCCTCTGTTGTCATGTATGCTGATTTGTTCAATGGGCCTCCAGCTGCCTCCCTTTCGGATTGTGATGTGGGAGAGGTCGTCATGTGATTCATATGAGCAAAGTTACTTTGTATTGTAGGTTGCACATTTTCAGCCACCGTTGTGCCATGTTGATAACTGATATGAACATCTAGACTTGTTCCACAAACACTATTACTTTGGGTGCAGAAGTCTGGAACGTTGGGTCTTGTGATAAAGCAACCCATGTTCTCCTCTTGCACATCCTTCTCATTTTGTTTCTTTTCCTGATTCTCATCATCAGTTTTTTCCATCTCAAAATGTATTACCCTCCGACAGGATTTTGTTTTAGTTGCAGTGCTCGAGTCTTTACTCTCCACAACATTTGCAGGTGGAGTAGCTGCTTCTGTGATGTTCTTCTTCCGTACATACTTCCTCTTTCCTGATGGGGTTTCCTTGGGAATCTTTGGTGTCACAGGTTTAGGAGACTTTTTGGGTTTTCCTTCCTTTATAACCTTTGGCCTATGTTTTCTACGCTTGGGCGTCTTCTGCTCTGGCGTCTGGTTAAGATCAATGACTTGATCATTTCCCTTCTCCACTTCCTTTGTTGGGGTTGGTGCAGATAATGTATCTGTGAGATCTTTCAAGAGTTCATTATGTCGTTTCTGAGTTGCTTCATCAAGTGGAACTGTGACAAAATTCTCCTGTGTTTCCTCGTAAAGGCTTAAAGTTTCATCCAATGGAAGATTAAGTAGATCAGTAAACCTTTCACTTGATAATGCCATGGGCATATGCTGTCTTCTTTTTGGTGGTCTCTGTTCTGGTGTCCTGTTGAGATCAATTTCTAGAATTTTGTGCTTCCCCAAGTCTTTCGTCCCCTTAAACGGCGTAGAACTGCCAACACATGATGATTCCACAATGCTCTGTAGAAGTTCGTCGCAGTGTTGACGAGGTGCTTCATCTTGAAACAAACTGATGAAGTTGTCCTCAACATTCTTTCTGAAACTTGAACTTTCATCTCTTACCAGAAAAGATGGTGTGGAGATGTGATCAAATGCAACATTTTCCAGATGGGATGGCATTTGATGGGTTTGTGCCATTGGTGCTGCGTTCAAGTTATAATTGGGTTGATACATGGGGAGTCCATCTGCAAAATTCACAGAACACAATTTCATTCGTCCTAAGTTAGTTGTGAAATAAGAAACAATGTGAAAGAAAAGCTACGCATGACAACATGTAATAGTTATACTACCTAATGCAATTTCAGTCAAACACAGTAAAACATTCATTTGGTTACGAAAAAGGATGAGAATAAATCTGTCTAAATCAACGAACAAGTTCATTGTTTCATATTGTGACTGGCGCTATCTTGGAGCAGTTATTTCTATCTTGATTATAGCAGTCAAGATTTCTCAAGTGTTTCTATGATTTATTTACAGCAATGGAGATGGGAGAACAGTATTACCTGAAGATATCAATTCTATAAATATTCTTTGAAATAATTACAAACATATGATCGTATAAAACAATTGCTAGATGATTCGTAGACTTACATGGGCGTACATGTTGGACGTAGCTATTGTTACTAGATGGTATAGAACCTGAATAAAGATTTTGGTTTCCAACCAAAAAATTGCCCACATAGAAATCCCCACTGCTGTTAACTTGAGAATTCATGTTCAATGCTGTCGACGCATGCAACGAACATTAATGCAATTCTCCAAATTGCTGGGAGCCAAGCTGCTAAACAAAGCACAATCTCTTCTAGTTAAAGACAACGTCAATAATGGAAAATTACAAATCTTGCCTTGGAAAAATATGACAGTGATGAAACACATTATATAGAAACCTTAACTCAAACGTAAGTATAGTTCAAGAGCCGCTGTTAAATTCAAACTGGCTGTGGCAGATCGCCTTTCTCCATTTTCATATAGAAATACTAGTAACTCGTTTCTATACATTTATGGTGCCTACCTATCTATAAATTAATTTTCTACGAATTTTTTTGGCATCCAAATGTTGTAGGGTCAGGTGGTATGCCCCATAACATTAGTCAAGGTGTCATGCCCCGTAACATTAGTCAAGGTGCGCAAAAGCTGGCTCGAATAGTTGTAGATATAAAAAAAAAAGTAACTCATTTTTATAATTTATTCATGTAAAGTTCATATTGCAGATTTATCCAAGCGCTTCGGCACGTAAAAGCTATACTAGAAAAATGAAATTCCGAACGAATTTGTTTAATTTTTTTTTTTTTTTTTGAAACCAGGAAAAAAGAGTTTTCAGTTCACTATCCCCGAAGTAACCACACCCGTCTCTAGGCCAGACATTGGGATAATGAATTTGTTAAAAAATGAAAGAGAAGGAAATTTCTACGTTAACTTTGACTTAAACAAGCCAGCATTAAAGAACAATCGGCATTAATATTTTAAACTGCACTTCGAATAAAGTCATAGATGATAAATTCAAAGAGAAATTAGGGATCAAATAGTTGTATCGTTAAGCGAAGGTATCCCGAAGCAAAAGAGAACAATGACAGAACAATTTCACTGATAATTAAAGCCGAGTAGAATATTTTTCAAAAAAAAAAAAATCTATCAATTTCAGCTTCAATTACCAAAACTGCGTACTCAAGTGTCAAGAAATCAATTCAATTAGGGATTGCACCTCAAAAACGTGTCTATCTATCAATTTCAGCTTCAATTCCTTCCAAATTCACAGATTAAGAAAAACGTCAAACTGAGCTCTGAATCAGCCTCCTCCAAAGCACCTACACTTGGATTATTTCAAACCGAATCGAAACTGTAAATGACACAACAAATCCAGTTCGATAAAAATCTCAAGTTCCTTAAGCGCATGGCAACGGTGAGAAAGAAAGAAAGAGAAAAATCAATAGAACACCAGAGAATCACAGAAATCAGCGGAGCTTCGAGCGAATCATCCAAGCAGATAACAGAAACACACAGTTTGAAATAATGAGGCCAAAATTTGAGCCCTAATTCAGAGATTCTTGCGTCGATTAGCAGGAAAGGTGAATTCGAATTACCTGATTCGCCAAAATCATCCCCGATCCAATGCTTGTTGTTCTGCGATGAGCTTCCACCAGCTACTCCATACTCCGATCGAGTTTCTTGGTGGATCAAATGGCGAATGCTGATGGATGGAAAGAGAAAGGGGAGAGAGAGAGAGTTTACGTTGTTGTTAGCTTGAGATTTTAGAGAGAGAGAGAGAGAGAGAAATGGAGCAGAGACGTTTAATTAAAAAGTGGGAAAATAAAGAAATACTTCATTTCTGATTCTGTCATTGGAGTCAGCGTTTGCGCCCTTTTCTTGGTCTGCTGCTGAACCGGTTCTTCCAATGCACACTCTATATTTTAAATGTTAAATTTTCAGTTTCCGTTCGTAACTGTTATCAAGCTAAAAAGAGTAGAGTTTGAGTGACACCTAGTAATTTAATTCGAATGAATCAGTCCCGCAATAATTTTAGAATTTAGTTATAAACTAGTTTTTTTTTTTTGAGATTACAATAATTGGGGGTGGGGGAGACTCGAACCCAAAACCTCTTAGTCATTAGGTGAGTAATGATGTCAGTTGAATTATTACTCTGTTGGCTGGTTATAAACTAGTTCACATCATAAATTTGATCTCGAAAATCAATATTGATCTCTGCTCCTCCAACATATATTATAAAAAATAATAATAATAATCCACAAGTATTTTTTTAAAATCATTTCAATTTTTAAAATTTATGCTTTTTTTTATCATTCCTCTAAAAACATCTTTTTTTTCTTAAATTAATCCTTTTAGTGGTAAGGAATGCGACTGTTTTGAAAATACAGATAAGCAGTAGATAACAAAATACAGAAATTATTATTAATAGTAAATTTAGTCTGCGTTTGATAACTATTTGACTATTTTTATTTTTTATTTCGAAATTTAAAAATTGTCTAAGTTAAATTCTCTACTATTGTTTTATTTTATTTTTATATACAATTTTTTTTTTGGTGCTCGAATATAATTTCATATTATATATATATATATATATGAATCTTTATCAAATTTCATAAATTAAAAGAAATATTAAGAAACTATTTTTAAAATTTTTAATTTTGATTTGATTATTGAAACATACGTGTAAATAACTATAGATTCGAATAGTAGTTATAAACTTAAATTTTAAAATTAAATCATTATTAAATAGACCTTAATTTAAAGGTTTGTGTTTATTGAATTTTGAATTTTATAAATATTTAATAGATTTTTTAACTTCCAATTTTGTGTACAATAAAATATTAAACTTCAAAGTATATAATAGGTTTTCAATTTTATATATAATAAAACTTTTATATATTAAATACTTAATAGGAATCAAACCTTTCCATTTGTATATTGTAAATCTCAAAATTTTAAAACTATACGTCAAAAATTGATTATTTTCATTTTTGTTGAATTAAACAAATAATAATTTAAACGGTAAACTAAATAATCAATGGCGCCACCACTTATTCAATAATTAATTATAGATATAATTAAATTATGTTGGACATAATTAAATATGGATACAATTATAGATATAAAATAAAATATGTTTTAAAGACAATTGAAAGTTTTGAGGACATATTAAATATGTTTTAAATCTAAAAAATATGCTGGACATAATTATAGATATAAAATAAATATTTATTAGATACATTTTAAATTTATATACTAAATATAAACGTTAAAATTGAAAGAAACGTGTAAATCAAGCTCATTTTAAGTTTAACCATTAAAAATCCATTGAAGTCAGTATTTCGTTAATGCAATATTTTATTTTCCAGGTGCTGAACCGGCCATTTATTCGGTTCAATCTTATCAAATCAAATTAAATAATATAATAACAATACTTTATTCATGAAATCAAACGGGTGAATCGAAAAATTAATTTCTATTAAATTTTTAATAACTATTATTAGTCTGCCTTATGTTTCGTGCCTGAATTGAATTTTCAAAAGGTAAATATTTATACATATCGGTAACAGTCTAACAGATACAACAACTTGGTAATAAGAGTACCTCTTGTTAGAAAGAAAGTAAAAGAAAAAAAAGTGCATCCCTTATAATTCAGACAACTAATAAATAGAAATAAATTTTTACCAAGTTTTTGGGAGTACTTCTTACTATTTTGGTAAATAATAATATATCAAATAAGTAATATAATTATATAAAAAAAATTATATGTGAAAATATAATACTTTAACTATTGAAAGAGAAACGATAAATAAGAGACATAAAAACTAATTATTTTTGTCCTAAGGGGTTATCGAGCAGTTGAAGCTAAAGATTTCAAAACATAATTTCTGGAGAGGTTCCTGGTTCGCGACCGTTAGAAAACGCTTAAACTAAAATATCATTCGACGTATCCCGGTGTCATATACTAGGAACGGGCCGGTGGTGTCCCAAATATAAAGAATGGAAGCTCCGATTTTTCGGTTTTCAAAAAAAAAAAAAAACTATTATTTTCGCTAATAATTTGAGAAGTATGTATAAAATACCCTTTAAATAAATATATATATATATATATATATATATATATATATATAAATAAATAAATAAAGGATTTTGAACTATTTTAATTTTGAAGCCTTCAATTTTATTTATGTTATCAATTATCACGAAATGATATAAAAAAAAAATTAACACGACATGTAATTAAAACGTAAATGTATTTTAAATTCAGTTTAACAAGGATAAAAAAAATAGAACATAAAAAAAGCCCATATCTTAAAAACAAATATTGAATTTTTTTTCTAACTTCAAATAAGATAACTAATCAATAGTAAAATTGAAAAAGAAAAAACAATAGTATAGAAAATGAAAACATTAAACAATGATAAAATGGAGTGTGAAAAATGGAGTGCGATAAGATTTATAAAAGAAGCTAAGAAATAATCAATAAAGTCTAGAAAAAGTTAGCACAAAATGTAACTAAAACAATATCACGTAAATATATTTTAAATTGAGTTTAAAAGAGGATAAAAACAAAAACAAAACAAAAAAGTCCATGTTTTAAAATTAAATATTGGATGTTTTTCTAATTTCAATTAAGATAAATAATTAATGGTAAAATTGGAAGAAAAAAAAGAATAGAATAGAATAGAAAATGAAAATATGAACAATAATAAAATGAAGCAGACTAGGATTTATGAAAGAAGCAGAGAAATAACTAATAAAGCTAGGAAAAAAGGCACACAGTGTATATTTTAAAAAATGAAGTTCAACAGTGATTGGTAACAGGATTCAAATTTAAAAATCTGATTAACAGTAAAAAGAGTAACTCTAATGTAAGACGATAAGATTTTTATTATTAAAAAAAAAAACTGTTTAAATTGAGTTGAACAATAATAAAAAAAATCATATTTTAAAAATAAATATTGAAAAAAAATTGTAACTTCAAATAAGATAAATAATTAATGGTAAAGTTGGAAAAAAAACAATAGAACAAGAAAATAGAAATATCAAACAATAATAAAATGTCAGAGTTTATGAAAGAGGCAGACAAAAAACCAATGAAATTCGAAAAAAGACGATAATATATTTTAAATTGTGTAAGAGATGATTAAAAAAAACCGGATATGTATTAAAAAAAACACACATGTTTTAAATTTAAATATTGAATTTTTTTTTCTAACTTCAAATAAGATTAATAATTAATGGTAAAGTTGAAAAAAAATAATAGAATAAAAAATAAAAATATTGAATAATGATAAAATGGAACAGGATTTATAAAATAAGCAAAGAAATAACTAATGAAGTTAAAGTGAAAAAGCACAAAGTATATATATTAAAAAAAAAAAAAAAAAAAAAAAAAAAAAAAACTTCCACCGTGATAACTATAAGGATTCAAACCTCACTAATTCTGTGCAACTTTTCCAGAAGTAAGTTCCAAAAAAAAAAAATACTAAATTAATATTATATATTTTTTTAATTAATTATTAATGAAAAAAGTAACTCGAATGTAAGATGATCATATTTCTATGATATATATAATAATACTAAAAAAATGAATTGAACAGGAATAAAAAAACCCTATATTTTAAAAACAAATATTTGATATTTTTTTAAAAACTTCAAATAAGATAAATAATTGATGAAGTTGAAAAAAAAAATAGAATAGAAAATGAAAACATAAAACAATAATAAAATAGAGCAGGCCAAGTTTTATGAAAGAAGCAAAGAAAAAACCAGTGAAGTCCGGGGAAAAGTTAACACGAAATGTAACTAAAACAACCAGGTAAATGTATTTTAAATTGTATTTAATAGAGGATTGAAAAAAAACCATATTTTAAAATTAAATATTGGAAATTTTTTATAACTTCAAATAAGACAAATAATTAATGGCAAAGTTGAAAAAAAAAAATAGAATAGAAAGTGAAAATATAAAACAATGATAAAATGGAGAAATACATGGTTTATAAAAGAAGTAGATAAATAATCAATGAAGTTAAAGAAAAAAGGCACAAAATATATATATTAAAAAAAATGAAGTTCAATCGTGATTGGTAGGAGGATTCAAACCTAACCTACTACTGTCCCCAAAGGGGTGGCACAGTGGATGAATACTTGGGCTTTGGAGGTATGCTCCCTTCAAGGTTCCAGGTTCGAGACTCACTAGTCACAGGGACAACGTCAAAAAAAAAAAAAAAAAAAAAAACCTAACCTACTACTGCTCCAAATTTTACGGAAGTAAGTTCCAAGAAAATAAATAAATACTAAATTAATATGAGATTAATATTTTTTTTTTCTTCGATTAATTAACATTGAAAATGGTAACTAATATAAGAATATCATATTAAAAAGAAAAAAGAAAAAAAATAATCGTTTGGATTGAGTTTTTTTTTTGAATTAAGGTTTGGATTGAGTTGAACAAGAATAAAAAACCCTATATATTAAAATTAAATATTAGATTTTTGTTTACTTCAAATAAGAAAAATAATTAATGGTTAAGTTGAAAAAAAAACAATAGTATAGAAAACGAAAACATTAAACAATAATAAAATGGAGCAGTACATGGTTTATGAAAGAAGCAGAGAAAGAACCAATGAAGATAAGTGAAAAGGCATAAAGTATATATATTAAGAAAAAATGAATTTCAATGGTAATATTTAGTGATTGGTAGGATGATTCAAATCTAACCTATTACTGAGCATGCAAATTTACAGTTTACAGAAATAAAATTGATGAAAAAAATAAATAAATACTAGATTAATATATATTTTTAACTAATTAATAATGAAAGGAATAATATGTAAGATGATCAGATTTTTATTAAAAGAATTGATTAGATTTTAAATTTTTATTTTTATTATATAAAATATCCTAATTGATAAGGAAAACAATAATTAATAATTCTTATAAATACTAGAAAATACTCTCTTATAAAATAAAAACAATTAAGACGTTTTTTCCCAAAAAGAACAATAAAAATGTGGATGGATGAAAAAATAAATTATCTTTATTTTAGGAGATTTTTTTGTAGGATAAAAAAAAAAAAAAAAGTTGAACCATAACTTTTTAGATGAAATTCATGAACAAACTTAGAAAATAAAAAATTCATATGCATATTAATTTTAATAAATGCAATAATTCTTGAATAATGCATGTACATTATTCAAATAATGCTACAAATTGTCTTCGATCGATATCAAAATAGTCTCCAATCATTACAATATATAACTTTCAATTAAGAGACATAAACTCTCTCAAAAAAAAAATTAAGAGATATAAAGGACAAAATTAGAATGTACACACAAAAAATATTCAATGAATGAAATATATTAAAAAAAAGTAATCTAATTAAAGTAGACAAAAAAAAGACCATTATCTTTACTTTTATACACATGAGGTTGTTTATATGCCGGGATTTAGTTGGATAATTTACTAACTTCAATCTACATCCATACGAATTTTTACTAACTTCTCTTCTGTCTTTTTAAAAATAATTGGGATTTCTAACTATTCATTTATAATTACCCACTCATTCTTAATTATTCATTTATAACTATATGCTCATTTTTTACTACTCATTTTTAATAATTCATTACGAATCAATTATAATAACTTATTTTTAACTACTTATTTTTTATCATTATTTTTGTAATTACTCATTTTAAATCTACGTCCAAACAAGGTTTTGACTCTAACTTCTCTACATAAAAATCACATCTAAACGAATTTTTTACTACAACTCTTAATTTTGAACTATTCAAAATAACTCTTCAATATTATTAGCTCATTGACCTAAATCCTCACTAAATATGGTAAACAAGTACCCCTTAAGGCATACTAAAATGGTTTCTCAAAAAAAATAATAATAATAATAAAGCGTACTAAAACGACTTTATTAGTCCATGTTTGGTCATTTTCTTGTTGTTTTTGTTTCTAGTTTTTCAATTTTTTAGTTTTGAGCATTTTGTTTAAAATATAAAAATCGTATGTGTTTGATAACTGGTTTTAATTTTATATTTTTAAAAATTAAAAACCAAAAAACATGTTTAACAACTGATTTTTGTTTTCAAACATCGCATTTTGTTTTGTTATGTTTTTTATTATTTATTCTTGATAGTGTAAAATATAATTTTGGTCCCTGAACTATCATGCAACTTCCATTTTGGTCCTTAAACTTTCAAAAGTCCATTTTTAGTCTCTGAACTATCTCTTTTGTTCCGCTTTGGTCCCTCAACTTTCAAAAGTCCATTTTTAGTCCCTGAACTATCTCTTTTGTTCTGCTTTGGTCCCTCAACTTTCAAAAGTCCAATTTTAATTCTTGAACTTTTAAAAAAGTTTAAAAGTAATCATTAAGAAGAAAAAAAACATAGCTTAAAATTTGAAACAATTGTCATTCAACTTTTCTCTCTTAATTCTTATTTCTTTTATTTCTCAATTCTTTTCACCTCTTAAATCATCTGTAATTAATGAGGTACAATGCAAATATAGGGCAGTTGGCGTATATTATAGATTGATTTATTTGGTAGCTTTTTTAATGAATTTATTTAGTAATTTTTTTAAGGAGTTTATTTGGTAATTTAATTGTTCAGTTAAAAAGTATAACTAAATCCGAATATCGCGTTAATAAAGCAGGACAAGGATTGACCAAATCTGCTTTTTTGATGGTTTACAAGCTTTGAATGTACATAAAAGAGGGCGCGAGCCGAAATTATTCTAACTACTTTTTTTTTTTTTTTTTTTTTAATATAATTCGAATCTGATTGACATTAATAAATTATTCTATTTTATTTTTGAAAAGATTTAAATTATTCTATTAATAACATTTTTATCACGTTTCCAATCTAGACATCACAAACATATAATTTATTGGATAATTCTTCGGTTATGATTTTTCCTATATATCTATTTTTTATTCATGTATTGAAACATTAAGCTAAAATTTGAAAGTAAAAAGTAGTTTTGAAAAATGGGAATTTTATGTGCAGCAAAAAATAATAATAATAATAAAGAAATTTGATGGAAAACAAAAATTGAAAATATTTGTATATAACAAATAAAATGGGTGATTGAAAATGATTGCTTTCAATTAGTTCAGCCGATTAAAAATGATTTATTTCGACCCGTTCAACCGATTGAAAATGAAAACATTGTTTCTCTACTTGAAACACTACTTTCAAATTGCGATCTGATCCTTACTCTCAAACCATCATAGCAACGTGATCTAATAATCGTTGGCAACAAAGAGATGGTGATGGACTTTTTGCTGTTGGCGTTGGAGTCGATGAGTGAAATTTGTATGAGAAAAGTAATGGTTCTTCAATTCTAGTTGACAATTAGGCATGTTTATTTTGTGAGACGGATGCAATTGAAGATGAAACCAAAGTACAATTCTAGAATATGAAGAATAAAAATTGCATAGAAATATATTATAGATGAAATATTTTTAAAACATGTTACAATTAAAATTGTTGAAGTAAAAGTTGCCTATCTATAAACACATAATCAAATAAAAAAGACTGGCGAAAATCGAGAGCAAAATTGAAACCGATTAGAGATGTCCACGGGGCGGGGTCGAAAAAGCCACTTCCCGACCCCGTCCCTGCCACCAAAATCATTTCCCGTCCCCCACAAAATAGACATCTCTAAACCGAACTGAACTTAATGGTATCAGTTTTCTCTTCTTAATGGTTGAGGGGATTACAAATACCAACTATTCCAGAGTTTGAACTCGTGTCGCTGATGTTGAACTGATTTACAACCAAACAATGAAACCACTGCACCACTGACTTTTTCGGTTTTGTTCTTCATTGCTTATCTTTTGGGTTGATTTATTTTTTATTTTCTTTCAAGTTTAAACGAGAATTAAGCTGAAATAACTCTAAATATGAGATTTCATCTCAAAACCAAATAATTTTGGAAATTTTAAGGTCTCTCATTTTTTATTCTTAAGTCTGATTTTTATTTTTCAACCCAAACCTACGGTATGAGCTTCCTCTAATATCATATTAAAAAATTATGAAGTTTTGTCTAAAAAATAATGTGGGAGAAGTTACAGCTCCATCTGTATTTGAAAGTCTTTGAAATCTTATGGATTATCAATCAAAATGTGGAAAACATCCGATCCCAAATTGCCACTTAATTTTTGTATTCCCTTTTACTTGTAAAAAAGCAATTTATATTGCAATAATAAGAACAATAATTATTATAATAATACTACTAATAATAACAACATCTAAATGACCCATAAATTTCTGAGAAATCTAGAGAGTTTTGATGCAAAATTTTAGCTGGATAAATAGACCAGGAGAGCTGTTATTTTGATATTTGAGTTGTTCACAAAGGAAAGAATTGGTGCCCAACACACAGGATAAACCGGATATTAATCAACAAATCTTACATCGATCATAATAAAATGGCCTAATAGTCAAGAGTGTTATAAGCGATGAGTTTAATCTATGATGACTGTCTATTTCAAAAATAATTTTTTGGTTCAGACACTCACATATGTTATAACAACAATAATAAGAAAAATAAAATCTAAAACAATAATTTGGTAGAAATATCTTTCTCATCAATCTCATGACAATGAAATGTATCTAAAATAAATAAAAAATGTCTTTCGAATTCTTTAGAAGGTGTTTGGATGATGAGTTAATTTTATGAGTTATTTTAAATAGAAAATTGAAATTTTTGTAACAACTCATTTGAATGTGGTTTTTATTTTTTTTAGAATAGTTAGACACAATAATTTGTATGAATATGAATTTGAAATAAAGAATAGTTTTGACTACTTAAAAATAAATGATTAAAAATAAGTAGTTTTTAGTAGTTTAAAATAAATTATTAAAAATGAATGATAGAAATGATAAATTATTTTAGGGATTTTTGTAGGAACAGACCAAATTGATAAAATATTTACGGCAAATTTGAAAAAATTTAACAATCATAGTCAAATATACGGTATAAAGTAATATTTTTTATACTGGATAACTAATTCATAATACGGTAGGATAAGTATTATTTATATTCTATATTTTATTATAAATGCTAAATATTTTCAAATTTGCCTATAATAGTAATTATTTTTTAAAATTGGACTATCCCATACAATTTCTCATTATTTTGAGTAGTTAGAAACTGATAATTAAAAATGGAGAATTATTGTAAAGTTACAATAATTCAGTAAAATATAATTTTGTGAAAAGTAGTTAACAAATCTTAAATATAAATCTTTCTATAATTTCACAGACAAACGCCCCAAAAATAGTATATTGTTTTTTTAAAAACGTAAATAAAATATAAATTGCCTATAGTGGAGCTAAAGAGAAAAAAGAAAGACAGACTACCCTACCCTGCACACTGAACTTCGTTTACTTTCAAATAGAAAAGTCCTTTTTATAATTTGTTATTTGATTTTCTTTCTTTTTCTTTTTCAGAGAAATGTCGGTGGGGCCCACAATTTTGAACCTAGGGTGTGATTTGGACCAAAGCTTTGTGTCTTTGGTATTCGTACAATGTTAAATTGATTGGTTGCTTAATCGCATAGGCCGTTGTAGTGTGGTCACATTTTTTCTTATTTTCATGGTTTCCCGTTCTAATTAAATTTTAGGGCATTAGTAGAAAATAGCCAAGTTTTTTCAAAAAAAAAAAAAAAACCCCAAAAAAGTGAAATAATGTGTAAACTTCCTGTTTTTAAAATTGCCGCAGGCCCAGCCACTTATTTAAAAAATAATAAATTAATGAGAAATTGTATTGGATATTCTAATTTTACAAAAATAATTACGGATCTAGTCAAATTTAAAAATATTTAGCATTCATAGTCAAATATACAATATAATTAATATTCATCATACTTTATTATGTATTAGTTATTCAGCATGTATTACTTTATACCGTATATTTGACTATGGTTGCTAAATTTTTTCAAATTTGACTATAGTTGCTAAATTTTTTCAAATTTGCCTAATGTTGTAAATATTTTATCAATTTTGTCTATTCCAAAAATCCCTAAATTAATTTGTTTTACAAATTTCTTTAAATCTAAATCAAAAAGATGCCCCTCGGAAGACAAAAACGAGCACAACCAACTCCACTTGGTATAAAAAAATCAAAGAAGGATAAACATCTTCCATCCAAACTAAATTTTCAATAGAACGTTCAGACAATTAGACTTTCTAATGCACCAAGTAAAAGATATAGATTTGAATCGCCTCGCTAAAAATTTAATCTCATGTACCAAAGCATCCAACTTAGAACTGCAAAACATTTGACTATTGAGCAACTTAATAACTAAATGAGAATCAGAATCAATTTATAATGAGTCAAACCTCATTTCCAAAGCAAGAGTTAAACAATGTCGAATAGGTATAGCTTCCAGAAGAGTTGGATCACCACCCCCATCAAAAGGGAACACATATGACCAGTGATTACGAGCAATACCGTCCAACCCACTTTTATTCAACATCGAGAATTAACTGCGCTGAATTGATCCAAATAAGATTTGCAGAACTCCCACGAATATGCATCCTCTTGACGAAGCATAAAACCACCTAGGACCCCGCCCTCATGGAAATGCTCCGACACATAATTAGAAAATCCTCAAATTTAGCAACATGGAGCGAATCAGTTTTTTTTTTTTTTTTTTTTTTTTTTTTGTGGAGCGAATCAGTTAAAACAGATTAAATAGGGAGAATATTTGAAGTGCAAATACACTAAGGGCATGTTTGGTTGTGAGAGGATGAGTTGGATTGGGTTGAGTTGGGAAGAGAAGATAAGTGAAATAAATTTATGTTTGGGGGAAGAAAAGAAAAGATAAAATTTTGTTTGATGTGATGGAAAGAGAATGATTAAAGTTTTTATTTAAATATAAAAATGAATATTTAATAATTTTTTAATAATAAAGTTAGGTTTGATGTGATGGAAAGTGAATTGTTGTAGTTTTTATTTAAATAAAAAAATAAATATTGAGTAGTTTTTTAATATTTTAATATTAAAATAAAAATGTGGGGTCCACGGATGGAGTTGGGTAAGAGTTATATGAAGTTATGGAAGTCCATGCGACAAACATGAAATAGAAGTCAAGCCAAGCCAACTCCTCCATTTGTCCGTAGGGCAAACATGCCCTAAGTCATATATATACACATATAACCCATATTTTATAAATAATCACAATTTTTCTCAAAAATAAATAAATAAATAATCACAATTTAACTTATAATAAAAAATAGAAACTTAAAGGATATGGGTATGAGTTCAATCTATAAAATAAGTATTTTACTCTCATTTATATGAGAGCAGTTGTATCCTCTTTGTATGGTTTATGGTATCCTCCTCACTTTGAACTAAAAAATATAGAAAGTTACAAGATTAGTCAAACTTAAAAATAATTATAAATGTGACCACTTTGAAAAAAGTAACAATTATAATCATTGATAATAATAATAATAGTGTATTAATTATATATAATATTGTATTGTTAATACATAATACTACTATATTAATGACAATATATGCAAGTTTTTTAAAATTTACATACATTTATGATTATTTTGTGAGAATAACGTATTCCATATAGTTTGCCAATAAAGTTTAGTTTTTTTTTTTTTTTTGAAACATAAATTATAGTTAGTTAACTCAAATATGTTTCAGAAAAATGATTATATTTGTTATTTCTAATATTCTAAAAAAAATTGTTATTATTATTATTCTTTTGAACAAAAAAATGTTATTTCTAAAATCAAAATAGACCATAAATTTTTCCATTAAACAACCCACATGAAAATTCCAATACTATATATATATATATAAATAAAAAAAAACTTCCCTACATATAGAAGGAGTAACATCATAAAATAACTAAGTATTTAAAGTTGGTAATGGGTTCGATTTATAATAGTTACTTATCTAGAAATTAATTTTTTACAAATTTTTTTGATATTTAATATATTTCATGACATTAGTCGAGGCTAGCTCGAACGGACACAAATATTAAAAAAAGAAAAACACACATGGAGGGAGCCCTACAATTTATTTGACTATGTGACATAATTGCCCTAAACTTGAAAATAAAAGTCACATAGAACAATCGTATTCGCTCTCATTGGCCCAACAAGAATTCGAAATGCAAGTAACCCAAGTAATATTGGGCCCAATATACCCATTTTCAACCGCAGGTGATGCGCTGCATCAAAGAAAAATAATAGCATTATTCGTTATTTTCTAAAGAGAATATATGAGCCTAATTATAAATAGTCATTTTTTAAAAAAAATATTATTATAGTCAATCGTATAAATAATATATTGAATAATATAATATTTTATAATACATAATTAAGACGTAATACCATCTTAATGAATATAATATTATAATCTAAAAAAGAGAGTATAATATTATAAAAAGAAACCTATTTTTTATAGTCATTTGTCAAATTTTAAAATATTTATTTTTTAGTGTACCTATTAGGATTCGATCATGAGGTCAATAATATTAAATTAAATTATAGTGGAATCGGTTAGCTATCAAGCTGCAATACAGTTAGGCACAACTATTTTCTACCTTTGACTCATATAAAGTTATGTATTATTAATCGGATAATTTCACCTTTTTTTAGTATACAATTTCACTTTTCTAAACCACCACCAACAACAATAACAAATGCATATTAAAAAAAAAAAAAAAAAAAATATCAACTAAGAACATTGTTTGAATAATTTAATTGACAGCTCTTTGGAATGTTTTCCTCTTCTTCATAAAAATGGTTTTTAAACATAACTCAATGTTTAGATTGGAATCCTCCTCATTTTGTAGAGCTACAAGAAAACAAAAATTTTAAAGTATTTTTATGCATTTGAATTAGTTTTTTTTTCTTTCTTTTTTTAATTCTTAACCTATTTTAGTGTGCTTGAAATATATTTATTTAAGATGTTGTTTGATAATTGTTATGATTTTTAATTTTTTTTAATAAAATTGATTTTTTTTAGTTATAATTTTTCTTACATCATAAAAATATTTGAATTTTTATTCAAATTTTAAAAACAAACCCACACTTTTGAAAACTAATATTTTTAACTCTGAAAATATGAATTAGGTTTTTTAAATGTGTACTAAATAAATAACAAAATAAGAAAATCTATATGTAAAATTATATTTTTTAATTTTTAAAACTAGTTGATTGTCAAATAGGACTTAAATTTTGTATTCATAATTTTTTTTTTTTGGAACAAACTCTACCCTTCTTATAAGCTAATTTGAACAAACTCTACCTATCTTATAAGCACATATGACATATCATTTATACTATTTACCAAAAACTTCTATAATCTTTCTATCTATATTGAATATTTTATTTTATAAATTATGATCTCATATAATTGTTAAAATTACTTTTAACTAATTTAATTGTAAAAGGGCAAAGTTCGAGAGTAGGCCATATTAGTTTGCCTCGCAACCACAAGCCCTTCAACAGAAATCCAATTTTTTTTTAAAAAAAAAGAAAAAAGAAAAAAGAAAAGTAACTACAATGTTGTGCATGACAGCTGGCAGGAGGAAATGAGAGAAAATAAGGGTCCGTAACGTTCCTGTTTCTTGTTTCTTATTTCTGTTTCTAAAAAATGAGAAACAAACTTGTTTGGTAACTGTTCTCGTTTCTCGTTCCCAAAATTTTCAGAAACGTTTCTAATATTTGGCTCCAAAATGAGAAACTCCCAAATGGAGTTTCTCCCGTTCCATTTCTGATATTTTCAAATATGATTCTTCAGTTTTATTTATATTCTTATAAAAGCGCGTTGAAATTATGATCAATTATGTATTGTGGCGTGGTGAAATAGTATGTTAAAAGAAATTGTACTTGTACTCCCACATCTCTGGTTCAAGCCTCTATTTGCTATTTGTATTATTTTGTTTTATTTAATCAACATTTCATTTTTTATTTGGTCAAATATATTATTTTAATTTCTAAAACCATAATATTAATATTATTATTTTATTTTAGTTTCAATATAATAACTATTCTACTTCTTTTTTATATAAATAAATTATTAATTTCATTTTAATATATACTCATTCTTTTAGAAGAATATTTACTCATTTTTAAATATACTTTTTTTATAAATTATAATATTTATATCTCATCATTATTAATTTTAATATATAGTGATTTTATAAATAATTTTTTACGAGTAATAAAAAAATAAAAATATTCTACACAAGTCAAAATTTTCGGGAAAAAAATCTATAAACAAATTAATTTAATCACTTTAAATTATCGATACAACAAAACTACAAATATTATGCTACTATTTGTCATCCACAGAGAAATTCTAATTTTATATTTATAAAAAAATCTATAAACAAATTAATTTAATCACTTTAAATTGATTGCTACAAAAAAATCTACAAATATTATGCTATTATTTGTCATCTACAGAAAAATTCTAATTTTATATTTATAACTTATTTTAATTAGACTGTAAAAAAAAATATTTTGATTAGTATAAATATAGTATTTCATAATTTTATTATAGATGTATAGAATCAACTTTTTTTCCGTTTTCGAAAAAAAAAAAAAGAAACTTTTTTTTAGAATCGTTAGTATGGGTTTTTATATCTCATTTTAATTAATTAATTTATAATTTAATTCAAAAAATCTGTAATATACTTATTTATTATAAATATGTCGTAATTTTATATTAAGATTCCTTTGTTTTTTTTTTTCATTTAAAAATTTATTTATGCTATAAAATACAAAAATTTGATAATTATTTATATATATAATTTTTTTTGAAGCATGCTACATTCTTAAAAATATTTAAAAAAAAAATAAAAAAAATTAGAAACAAAAAACAAGAAACGGTTACCAAACAAGTTTGTTTCTATTCCTTGTTTATTTCAAGAAACAAGAAACAGAAATAGTTATCAAACACATTCTTGTTTCTTGTTTTAAAAAGTTAAGAAACAAGAAACAAGAACTAAGAAACAAGAAACAGGAAACGGGAACGTTACCAAACGTGCCCTAAAGTGCCAATAAAAGGGCATACTAGCCATTATTTATAAATATTATTAATTAAATTTAAAACAAAAAATAAATTTACAAATACTTTCAGATGTGACTAGATTTATAATTATTTTTCTAAAAGTCGCTATTCATCACAACTTTTCTAATAATATTATACAAAAGAATATATAAAAACAAGTCCACTGTACTAAAAAAAAACTTATATAAAAAATAGGAAAATTTTCATTTTTAATCCTTAAATTTGGAATGTAGTTTTAATTGGTTCTTTAAATTTCAAAATTTGAACACTTTTATCTTTGACATTTTTACAATATCCACTTTTTATCATATATATTTTTTAGGAGAATTTATCTTCAACAACACATTCTACTTCTTATATTATATTTGAGCACAATTTCTAAAATAATTCATCTGTACCATACAATGTAAAATAAGTCTAATCATTTATTTTTAGTACAAATTGGGGGAAGGGGGATTCCAAGTACCGATTCGAGGGATCAAATCTACCGTGAAGTAGAAATGGATTAACACAAAACCAGATAACCACCAATCGCACCATCAACCCATTCGGTAAAATAAACATTATTAAAATGTCAATGATAAAAATGTTTAATTTTAATTAGAATATAAAGACTAAAATGAAACTATCCAATAAATGTAAATAAAAAAATATTTGTTCACACAATATAATTCTATGGTCTCCCACATTAAAAGAGTAGGGTCGCAAATTTAAAGGGATATTCCCTCAATTGGGTAGGCAGAGAAGCGGATATTCGTGTAAATTCGCAACTCATGATAAGAGAATATGATCCTGGGGTAATTTGGGAAGCAAACATAAATATCTTTCTATTTTCTAGTACATTTTTATACGTACCTGTGATACTATTCCTTTAAATATATTCATCATACTTTAAAAGAATTATATTTTGAATAAACTTTAACTCCAATAGTTCATATGTATAATTAAAAAAAAAAATATTAGAATAAAAATCAATATATGCCTATCAATTAAAAAGGTTATGAATTTGATTTCTCACCTTAAAAATATAGTTTGCATTAGCATGATGTATTTTATTTTATTATTTTTTTAAATGTAATCTTAAATAAAAGTGCAATAATTAAAAAAAAAAAACAATTTAATGAATGATTGAAATCGTCTATGAATGATTCAAAATTATTGTTTAACTGAAAAAATAAAAGCATGATTGTGCACTATATACAGTAACACAGGTAATTTTTTTTTTAAATTTTTTATAATAAATTTTAGAAATGGGTATTATACATGTGTAACTAAATATACCTTGATGATAATTAGTATACCATTTTTTTCTGAAAAATAAAATATTAATCCATCATCAAT
Organism: Sicyos baderoa; assembly: GCA_037832685.1. Taxonomy (NCBI): domain Eukaryota; kingdom Viridiplantae; phylum Streptophyta; class Magnoliopsida; order Cucurbitales; family Cucurbitaceae; genus Sicyos; species Sicyos baderoa. Next base: position 959,790 of record JBBMEF010000002.1, on the reverse strand, counting down.
TTAATCTTTAAAAAAATTCATTATTAATTAATTAATACATCGAATGTCCCAAAGAACGAAGGGTACCCACACCCATTTTTTTTTTTTAAAAAAAATACCCACACTCAATCCAAATTTAATATTTTTCTAAAAGTAAGCAATTTGGAGTTTGAAAACTCAATAGGCTTCAATTTTATATATCAAAGATTGAATTTTAATGGGAATTTTAATTTAATTTTTGTCAGTTTTATATTTAAATCGATAATCGAGTCAATATTTTAAAATTTTAACAATTGAATTCGAAAGGATGTCTAATAAAAATAAAATCAATGAATTGATTTTCATTTAGTTGAGTTCAATTTTATTTTAGTTTTGATTTTAATTAAAATTTGATACATTTTTCTATTTTTGTTTGGTCTTCAATTTGATTTAAGTTTTTTTTTAGTTAATCAACTAAAAAAAATTTATCCTAAACAATGTAATATTTAAAATTCTCTTATTTATTATTTTACATCTAAATTTATTATTCTCTTGAATTTAGTATCAATATATTTTAATTTTCGTTTACAATTTATATGTTTGGCTCGATTTTTATGTCGAATTTTCTCTAAAAATCTGAATCGAGCTAATATATTTAAATTTTTTAAAATATCAAATCAAATAATCTAATATTATTAAAAACAAATTAAGAACCAGTTTAATAACAGCTACCCAATATTCGGGGATCCTTTCCGTGAACCCATACGTGTGATCTATTTCAATGATTTTATTCGATTTAATTTCATTTTTTTTCCTTTTTCTTTTGCCTATATGGAATATGGTTGAAAGTAAAATTGGGATATTAGGTAATGACTATGCATGCGGGCCCCACACACTTTACTGATCACGTGACTAACGACAAATGTAAATTGACAATGAGTAAAACTATCTTTTAATATATGGCACCATTAGATGTTATAATTTTTTTTTTAATTTATGAATCTTACAAAAAAAAAAAAAAAAAAGGAAGGAATTTATGTGGCACCCAATATAAAAATAAAAAACATATAACTTTTTTTAAGGTATAAATAATTTGTGTACCATAATTAAATTTTTATAATTAAATCTTTAGATAAATATAAGCCGTATTAGTATATATTTATGGATTAAATGGTCATAAACTCTGATCTTCTATATATTTTTTTAAAGGAATATCAATTAAATCATTATTTAAATATATATATATATTTAATTTCTAGCCGATGAAGGGAGACAAATATAAGGGATCAAACTTGTAATGCTGGTGTTAAAGTAATTTACAATAAAATAATGAAACCATTGTGTCTCGTTAATGGTTATTTTTTATTCATTTATTTTTTACTTTTAATTTGCATGTGCTTATCAATTATGGAAGGGTGTTTTTTTTTTTTTTTTTGACAAGATGGAAGGGTGTTTACTTTTAACTTTTAATTTTGTAACATGGGATAAAATGTAAATTTAAAATAATTATTTTTATATAAACAAACTCAAAGAAAATGTATTTGTTTTTTGTCTTTTTTAGAATTTTCTATTGGTTTCTTTAAAAATAATAATACTTTAAAATTGAAGGATCATATGATATCAATATTAATAATAATAATAATAATATATAAATAATCTTATTAATAAATAAAATAAAATGTGTGAAAAAGGAATGAAAGATAAAAAAACATAAATATAGATATGAGACTCACAAATTTACAAAACCATAAAAAAGATAGGGAATTGGAATTCCAAACCCACATTTCTCATCCCATAAACTAAACATGGGTTTGGAATTAGGATTGTTAACCCACATTTTCCATCCTATAAACCAAACATAGTCTTAAAGATTATTGGTTGAAACTAGACCATCTTATTTTTTTATTAGGTACAAGATATTATACATTTAAAAAAAAAAAAAATTAGGAAAACTTCATTTTTAGTCCCAAGTTCATTTTGATCCACATGTTTCAAAATCCAACACTTTTATCTTCACATTTCAATAATTCTTAATTTTAGTCGTTGAGATAATGAAACCGTTTGTTATTTGACGGAATATTGACTAGGATTATAACTAAGTTAACTTTAAAATTTAATAAAATAATGATGTTTAATTATAGTGTTTAATTGATTTTTTTTAAATATAATAACTAGAAAGAAAATTTAAAAAATAAATTACCTCCATCTTAATTATATTTTTGTATTACCTACGATAATTATATTTTTAGATAAAATGAAAATACTCTAAAAAAATGATAATTTTTTTATCTTTAAAAATTAATTTAGAAACAAATATAACTCATTTTCCAGTATTTATTTTTCTTCATTCAACAAATTCATTTATTTCTATATTTATTATTTTTCTCCCGAGTTAAAACCCGAATCTTATATTCATTATTTAGAAGATAAAAAAATTATATTTTTGTTTTATTTAAAATGAAAGTATTGTGTCTTTTTAATTTTCTTTGTAATTATTCGTTTAAAAAAATCAATTAAATATCATAATTAATCGTCATTAATTTATTAAATTTTAAAATTAATTTAATTATCATCCTGGTCAATATTCTGTTAAATTACTATCGGTTTCGTTATCTGAAGGATTAAAATTGAGAATTATTGAAATGTCAAAATTAAAAGGGTTGGATTTTGAAATATAGGACTAAAATGAAACTTGGACGAAAAGTAGGACCAAAAAACAAGTTTTTCCAAATTTATTTGTTTTAATTAAAACGTTTTCCATAAAAAATTCTAAAAAGATATTTTTTTTAATAAGAGCCAATTCCGAATATGGGCCCCGCCATGGCAGTATTATAATCACTCTTTCGTCCCTAAAATGCTTCGCCGTCACAGATCATCCAACAAAAAGCTGCTCTGATTTCTGGTAGAGAGAGAGAGAGAGAAACCATCGGAGCTCTGAACAATGGCCGCATAGCCTTTCTGCAAAGAGGCGAGCCCTGGCAGCGACGGCGGCGGGATTCAGCTGCAAGGGACTAATGCTTGGAGTACTTTGCGCTCGCCCTAAGCCTTGGATTCTCAGTTCCCTCTCCAATTTCATCCACGCCTCCGCCGCTCACCACCACCACCAAACCCGCCTTCACCTCCGCACCCCAATCCAATTCGATCTCCGGCGGCAGCGCCGCCACCACTCCAGCGCCTGCAACCTCCCAGGCCCCGCCGCCGCCGCTTCCATATGGCACGCTATTATGCCCTCCGGTGCCGGGCGCTCCGCCGATCTCCGCCGCCCTCCGATTCACTGCCATGAGCGCAAGGGGGAGGGCTCTTGGAACGCCGCCTGGGACGCTCGCCCGGCTCGTTGGCTTCACGGCCCCAATTCGGCTTGGCTGCTGTTTGGCGTCTGTGCCTGTATTGCGCCGGTTGATTTGGTGGATACGAATCATGAGGCGGTTTCGATAGATCAGAAGGAGGAGGATTGTGAATCGAGCGGTAATCGATTTATTCAGGATGATGAGAGTTCCGCTGATTACAGGGTGACAGGTTAGATTAATTCAATTAGGTATTTAGATTAATTTCTATGTGTTTTGCTTAAATTAGTGTTACGATTTGATGCAATAATCTCAATTCTATGTTCTGTTGATTCATTGATTTGATATGAGGTTGATAGAAATGAGAGTAATTAGCTCTATCGATGCCATGCTTGCTTGGCTGCTGCTATTGATTGCCCTGCTGGTTTTGACATGAACAGGCGTGCTAGCGGACGGTCGGTGCCTGTTTCGGGCAATCGCTCATGGAGCTTGCTTGCGAAGTGGGGAAGATGCTCCCGATGATGATCGTCAAAGAGAACTCGCTGATGAATTAAGGGCTAAGGTAAGATTGGAATTCTATGTTTAAAACATAAGCAAGCGTAATTTTCAAAACACCATCATCATACTTTGGATGGTTAAGGAGAAAACGTGTTGGCATACCATTTCTGGACACGGTGGTCGAAGGCGCAGGCTTTAAAGGTGTGTGCTCTCTTTAAGGTCTCAGGTTCAAGACTCACTTGTCACATTAATTTGTAGACATCTCCCGTATCTCCATTTATACGATTGGAGTTAAGCTCCGATTTTCTAAGGACGGGCGTGATTATCCCGAGTATAGGGGAGTTAAAGCTCCGATTTTCTAGTTTTAAAAATATATATAAATATCAATTTATAAGCAGAGATCCAGTGGCATCATGTTTGACCCAAATAATCAAGAGATTACGGATTCAAATCCCCCACCCCAAATGTTGTTGAATTAAAAAATAAAAAATTGAACCCCTTTATGCACCTTTGAACAAACAAGCTTGTCGAATGTGCTTGACGGTCCCCCATCATAATACGCTCCCTTACGAGTGTGATTCATTAGGTTGCTCGATTATTTTCAGGTCGTGGATGAGCTTTTAAAGAGGCGGAAGGAAACAGAGTGGTAAGCTCTTTTGATGCTTATGACAGGAATTGGACACATTTGGTTTGATTGAAAAAGGGGCTGGTTGTGATTGTGATGATTATAAATGCCTGCAGGTACATTGAAGGAGATTTTGATGCCTATGTGAAGAGAATTCAGCAACCTTTTGTGTGGGGTGGCGAACCTGAGTTACTCATGGCATCTCATGTCCTGGAGTAAGTTTTTATTTATGTTGCAGCATAATTTTGTCTCGCACGAGTCTACGTTAAAAAGTTCTTCTAGACGGTTTGACGTGTGCCGAAAACCGTAGCCTTTCTTTGTTTCTTGCATACATCCATCATTATAAAATTGTCGCATATGTTGTACTGTATCGGCCTCCTTGAATAATTTCCCATGGTAACTCAAAGACTTTGATTTGCCAATAAGCTGATATATAACAGGCACTAATTATTAAAATTGATATGAAGTATGTGCTTGTGACCAAGGTTTCATGGTTTCAAATCTGCCTACCTCGATTGTTGTTGATCTCAATCAGTATAGAGACACTCATTTGATGCATTTTTTAGAGCTCTTGTTCTTCTTTTTTATTTTTAAATGTATTTTTTGTTTTTGCCTTCACGTGTCTAGACAAAATATGTTCGTATTTTTCTGAAGTGGTGAGAAAGGGGGCTTTGGCTTTTAGTTGTGAGCAATTCTATATCCTGATTGTTTGATTTATGGCAGTAACGACTAACGAGTCGAGTCTATTAAGTCCAAAGTTCAGAGAACCTTATGCTTGTATTTGGAATGAGAGTTTATGACTTGCAAAAGTAATATATTGAAGAGTTTCAAAAACTTTTTTTTTTAAATTTTTTTTTATTTTAATAATTTGAATATGCACTTATGATAAGCGTACTAATAGCTTCGGATAAGGAAATCACAACCAGATTATATGCTTACTTCTTAAGCATAACACTTATCATAAATTAAGTGTCCCATCCAGATATAATTTTAAATGTGCTTGGCAAGAACCTTTGCTTTAAGTTTTAACTAGTTAAAAACACTTTCATTTCAATAATCAGTACTTAAAGAAGAAACAAAAACAATTTGAGTGGGCTTGAAATTCCTTTTGGGATGGTGGAGAATGTTTGGGATTTCCTATGTATTTAGTTCTGATAGGATTTTTTTTTAATCTTTTCATTTATCCATTAAAGTCTGTTTCCTACTAAAATAAATATCTACAATATTTTAAAAATGTTCTTAGTTGTTTTTCTCATCGAGAGGTTACGAGTTCAAAGCCTCTGTCCCTCGATGTTGTTGAATAAAAAAGTCACATACCACACGCGTTCAAAAAACATCTCTGTCCAAAATCAACCATCTGTTGTTTTACATTCATACATGCTAACTGTCAACATAGCTTCGTTTTGCATTTTTTTTAATCTTAATGTGGGATACACCTACCTGAGTTTAAAAAATTGTAACTGGACATCAAATTTCAGCTCTAAGTTCAAGATCGTTTAGGTACTAATCTCTTCATCTTTCTTGTACACTTTGCATCTTGCAGGATGCCGATATCGGTATTCATGAGAGACAGAAGCTCAGATGGTCTGATAAACATCGCAGATTATGGTCAAGAGTATCAGAAGGGTGAAGAAAGTCCCATCAATGTGCTGTTTTATGGGTATGGTCACTATGACATCCTGGAGACCTCGCCAGCCAAAAGTTTACTGAAAACTAAGCATGTCGAAATCGAAAATGGCTTTCAATCTGTGATTAGACGGGCAAGTCATTCACATTAGGATTAGACTACTTTCTCCAAAAGTTGAATAAACTGCATCCATTTCAATAATTGGCACCATCAAACTCATTGCGAGCAATTGGCTTGTAAAAGTTTTGTAGGTATTGATTTTCTGTTATGCTTTCTAATTTCAAATAATTGTGTAGACTTTAGCTTGGTAATGAAATTCTGGGTGCTATAATGCATTGCTTTCCTGAGTTCCGATGAATTTTCTTTTGAGGATACAATGTAAGGTGTTTTTTCTGCCATTTTGAGAGTAATGGTTGCAATGTGTTGTGTTTGTCCTTTCGTCCCGAGAGACAACCTTATTGGTAGAGGTTTGGAAGACTTCAAGTATATTTTTTTTGAAGGTACCAGGTTCGAAATCTACACGTGAGTGTAATTATAAAATTTCTTGTTGTCTCGTGCGTCTAGACCTTACAAATATACAGTGGGATGAGCTCCGGTTTTCAATTATCTATAAAAAAAAGATATAGTGCATATTGATGAAAACATGCCATCACAGTGTTAAGAGTAATCTTGGAGATTTTCAAAGATCATGATCACTGATATGTGTAGGAAAAAAAGGCTCTTTCTTATGGATCTGAATGATGCAATCTGAAGTTGAATTGATCAGGTTTGTATATATCTCCCCTTTCAAACTTTAATAACTATTTAGTTTTTTATTTTTAAAAATTAAGTTAATTAATTTTTTTAAAAGGTTTTCGATATTAAATTTAGATCAGGGTCTCAAAGGAAGCATGTATTTGAAATTTGAGGATTTGCCTGACTGTTTGAATAAGTCGTTCCACAAAAATCTTTTCTTGAAAACATGTTTGGAGGAAGAGTTTGATCAGCGAATGGTTGAATGTAGAGTTGTGAGTTCAAATTCTATCGTGGTCACTTTACCTAAAAATTATTTTTTTATGATTTCTTTGACATCTAAATGCTGTAGGGTCAGACTGTATGTCTTGTAACATTAGTTGAGGTGCATCCAAGCTGACCCAGACAGTCACGGATATAAAAAAAAAAAAAAAATGTAGGGTTGTGAGAAGTTTTTTCAACTCTAAATAAATATGAGTTAAATTTTACCCACATTCCTTCTATCGGGCATGCCCCCAAGTTTTAAGCTCGGATTTTCTTTTAAAGTTGTCATTCGTTTGATATGCAAGTCTTAAAAGGAATATCAAAACTAGGCATATAGGAGCAATATTTTATGAACTATTTTTTTTTAAAAAAAAATCCTTAGCCCGAAATAGGGGAAAAATGGAGAAATCCTGGTTTGAAACTTGAGAGCATGCATGGATAAGTAGGAAGAGTGGCGATGAATGTAGGTAAATTTTAGGAAAAAATATTTTTTTGATCTTTAGATTTGGAACGAGATTTCAATTTGGTATTTATATTTCAAAATCGAATACTTTTATCCTTGTCATTTCAATAATTCTCAATTTTGTATTTAAAATAAAAAAAATCGTTAATAACTTAACAAAATGTCACTAGTACAAAAATGACAAAAGAAGGCGGCATATTCCGCTATTAATAAATATTAAAGGCGGGCAACCGTCCGCCTTCAAAAGTCTTAACTTTAAAGGGAATTAAAGGCGGACATGGAAACGAAGGCGGGCGCGCGCCTGCCTTCATACGTGCCCGCCTTAAAAATGAATCAAAGGCGGGCACACACGCCCGCCTTTAAAAGTCATCGAAGGCGGG
>JBBMEF010000002.1:905251-951859 GCA_037832685.1 Sicyos baderoa | reverse complement strand
TATGCATGTGTTCCTGTGATAGATGTTAGGAAATAGTTTCCTGAAATTCCGCTTTATGCATCTATGTTTTCCAACAGATGCGTCTTGGAACCATAGATCGGGCAAGGGTGGCTTCGGTGGGATCATCAGAGATTGTGAGGGCCAACCTATCTTGATGAGGGCGTATGCAGAGGTTTTAGGGGTGGATGGCTAAGCACATGGAGGCTGCTGCCATTTTGCTTGGAATTAGGGAGATTGGTTTGGAAATATTCGTCCTCTTCGGTTGATCGAATCGAATCTAACTCTTCAGTGGTTATTGATGCTATTTTGACAGATTCTAGTGATCTCAACGAGTTCAACAATATAATTGTTGACATTAGGGATTCTATCCCGCTTTTGGGAAACCTCTCTTTTTCCAAGCGCTCTAACAACCATGTTGCGGATTTGGTGGCTCATATTCCTGTTTCTTTTTTTCTTTTTTTTTTTTTTTTTTTTTTTTTTTTTTTTTTTTTTTTTTTTTTTTCTTTTCGGATCTCCCCGCCTGTGGGGATGAAAATTCGATCTTTTAAAGGGATAATCTCTTACCTCGTATCGCTACTGCGATGGATGATGATTGTAAAAACTATGTCGCGTTGAGCTAGTGCATTTGTGGTTTTTCTTTTTTTCAAAAAAAATAAATGTTCTTACACCAATCCAACTTATTTTAAAAACTATTATTTTTGTTACAAAATATTAGTTCGGTAGAGAAAAAAAATGGTAGTGAATAGGTTTATTTTATTACAAGATAATATTTAATTCACAATCATCTTTTAATTATGAGTTTATATCACGTCAAGTAAGAGTGAGACTTTATATTTACTGACTCATGCTTTCATTAGCATAAAAAAGCATTATAGTATGAGGGTAACATTTTATGGGCAATTATAATAAAAATTAGTGGTTGGCCAAAATTTGAATCACACTTACTAAATTTTTGAAGCATTTGACTAACAATATTATAGATAAAATAATAATAAAGAGAACTGAAAGATTAAATCTCAAATCAACTATCAATGTTTTGTTTAAATTTATTGTTCGTAACGTCCGAACAACCAAAAGCGTTGGTTCTTTATCATATAATGTGTATCATCAAAATCACTCAAACGTAACGTCCAAACAACTATATATAATTATTGGTCGTATACTAAACATTTTAGAAGAATCGTAATTGATTTTGCAAAAAAGATAAATAAACGCACCTGCCCAAAATAATAATATTTTAAAAATTAGTAAACCGTCGTTAAAAAAGAGAAGTCATTAAAATACAACTCGAACTAAGTTTCCTCACATTCTAATTTTTTGTTAGAATAAACTCGCATAACTTAAATATGGTCAAATAAACCTAATTTAACTACCTTAAAATATATTAAAATGACATGAATTCAAATATTTGAGTTATTAAACCTACCCCTCAAAATGTTGCAAAAGTAGAAAAAAAAAACACACACAAAAAAAATAAAAACATTTAAAAAAAGTAATCAAAAGAAATTAAATGAACGAACAGATTTGGTGTTGAGTGGTTCGATCGTACTGCCAGTCACCGTCAGGTGGCATATATATATATTTACTTTGTTCACTTCCCCGATTTTAAGCGAAAATAGAGATTGGTTGGTTGTAAACCGGTTCAACACTAGGTCACGGATTCGAGATGCTCGAAGAGTAGGTATTTGTAATCTTTTTCCCTCAATTTATACCAAAAAAAAAAAAAAAAAAAAAAAAAAAAAAATTGTCAAAATTTATTTAAAAAGAAAGGAAATTTGTGAATCAATTTAATTTCCCCACACGTTTCGGATACACTCATCCACCAGCGCGCTTAAATATAGCTTGGAGGGAACAGCCAAAGTTTTTAGACGAAGAGGCGCGAAACTCGTCCCTCGAAAAAGCTCTCCACATTTAGAAACTTCTCGGTTCTCGCCATTGCTGTTTTCTTCCTCCAGATATCTCATCGCCAATGATCGGAGCAGCTTCGTCGATGTCTTTTTCGGATTCTGATGATTCAATCCGAATCATTCACAGGTGCGCTTTACTTTCATGTTTCTTTTGATTTTTTGTTTTTCGAATCGGAAACTCGTGATTCGATCGAAAAATCCCTAGGTTTTCCTGATTTCTGCTTGTTGATTTGTTTAGTTCGTATCTGTTCCTTCGTTCTATCGATCTGTTCTTGTTTGTCTCTGAGAAATCGTTGATGTTGAAGTTGTATGCCAGTGTTCGTACTATTTGTCGTTCGTTGTTTCTGTTTCTTCTATATTGATTTGTGTTTTTGTTTTTTTTCGGACTGTTCTTGAATTATTTCGTTCTAATCGCTCTTAAGGAGACGCAATTGATTGAATCTGTGTTTTGCGTGTGTGCTTTTGGTGTATGGTGACAGACGTTTGGTGTTGTGAGCGAAATCTGACGAATTCTTTTAAATTTCAATGGAGTACTGTACGAATTTATGAATCTTGTTTAGCTCAGAAAAACGAACAGACTATAATTGTTTTTCTATTAAATGTTTGATTAATGTTTAGAGTACAAAGTAGTCGATCAACCAAATATTTATGGTTTTTTCTTGCTCTCTTTTCATGCATTTGGCAATTGTGTATAAACTTTCATCGATTTGCATAACCAAGTTTTGAGATGTAAACTTGTGATCTCAGTTTTACAGTTCACGACCTCACAAATCTCATACACATTTTTATGTGTCGATTTTGGTTGAATATTGCAAAGATCTTCAATTTTGATTGATGTTTGGCTAACTTCTGACTTGATTGTTTTTTGACTGTATGATTTTGGAGTTAGGATGTGATAATCTTATTATTTGAAACTTAATTTTTTTTAAAGAAGTATACAACATTCATTATTGTTTGATTAAATCCTACAATTGCAATGTTGTCTGCACAAATTGTTGGACTCCAAGAAATCAAAATCATTTTACCATAGTCGGTGGCTTGTTGTTAGGTTAAGTCATTAAGGAATTATCTTAAGTGCAACTATCGTTGAGGAATTGTGATTATAAAATGTTAGTGGGTTTGATATTCATTGTTGACCATACAAAAACGTCTTAACATTTACACATGAAGATACATAACTAAAAAGACATGCATAGCCATCTGAAAGTATTGCTTCCTATCGATTTTTATTTTTATTTTTTTTATAACCGGGGTTAGAGCTTCACTCCATTACATACCAGGGGCACCCACATTTGTCCAGCTCAGTCTTGTTTTCTTAAGGCATTATAGTAGCTAAGCACTTGTACCATCACATTTGACTTATCTGTGTACTAAGGCTACCTTTGACATCTAATCTTGTGTCTAGAATTGAAATCTTGCCCGGACATTTTTATCAGATGTATGTTTTGTCACCCTCACCAAATACATTTTGTCCCCTGAGCTTTATCTTCGTCTTCGCTCTCTTATCTCCTTTATGTTGTCAGCTAAAGATAATCTCATTTTCTTCTTCAATGGTTATGAAAAAGTTGTGGAACTAGTATTTTTGGACCATAATCTTCTGTACTTTTCATTTGTCGTTAAATTTATTTTTCCTATAAACTTTATACTTTGCCAAACACAAGTTGGTAGTATCAATTCTTTTTTTTTCTTGATTGTTTGTGTAGGTATCTTTGAAGATATTTAAAATGTGTTGGTTTGCTATGTCCATATTCTTCATGTTTGGGGTTTTTATTTATTTAATTTACAATATACACTTCCATCGTATAGTAAGACTGGTTGGAGCTTGTGTGCCTAAACTCATGCTTAAAATTGCATCTATATATTCTTTGCACCTTATGATATTTAATGAATGTTAAGAATATGTATTGAGTAAGTAACATTTTTTTTTATTATTATTATTTTTTTTAAAAAAAATTATTTTATAGGAAATGTAAGATACGTAAAAAGTATTAAGTTTGGTTTTCCTTGTGGATAGTGTTCGTATTTTTTTTTTTTGTTTTGAAAAGGATTGTGTTCATAATTTACTTGATATTGTTGGGAGTTATTTTATGCCATCACATAAAATAACGTTAGTTGAGACACTTCAACAAATCATTCAAAACATTCTAGTGCAATCAGATTAGTCTAGTCAAGTGGTTTGTTTTGTGAGATTTGTGGTGGCTCTAGCATGGAATATGCCTTAGCATGTAGTCAGTATGCTTATTATAATTCTTTGTGCAGTAACCATAAAACTTTTTTCATAACCGTATTAGATCTCCAAGTTGAAAAAACCATAAAAATTTTGTAACATTTCTTGAACTTGTGAAATTTCCATGTAATGTCTTTTTGAAACATTACTCAAGACTTGCTTCTGCATATGTAGTTTGCCTTTGGAAATATTACTTGGAGTTGTGATATGTATTTTTGAAAAAAAGAGAACTGAAATAATGTTGTTCATATAATAAATACTATCTGATTATGCAGAGCAATTGGGATCATGGTTTCTAATAATCAAAAGCTATGTTATGAGAGGTCGATTGAAACCATTAGGCTCATCTTTTCAATCTGCTACACTATTCAGATCAAAATTGTAACAAAAAGAATTCTGAAATATTTTCTTTGAAGAGTAGCTTAAAAATGATTTTTGTTTGGCCAAAATATATTTCAATAATTATTTTGCTGAGCTTGTTTGCCTTTTCACTCAAAGCTGAACTGTTTTCTTAAGAACTAAATGGTTCTTCCATTAGAAATATAGTTATTTTAAAGTAAAACACAGCGATTTCATGAGCATGCTTGTATAGATCATATTTGAAAAGGAACGAAACCAGCTTTTTCAGTTGAATAAACACTTAAATGACTTACATTGTTCATCTGTAAGTTCAAAATGTTTATATACAATGAAATTTATTCTTGGTTTAGAGTTGATACTTAATGCTCTAAATTCTAAAATACTCATCTTGAAAGTTTTGTACGTTGGTTAATCAACTTGATGATTAATTTTTTAAATCATTTGCAATAATGCTCTATCATTTTGGTTCACATATTTGCCAAGCATTTTGGGATTTGGACAAGTATGAGTTTCTGACATGATAATGCCTTTTCTGATTCTAGACTTCTAGTTCACCGTGTCATTATCTGATTACAAAATTGCATCTGGGATGAAAGCCCGAAGTATATTGAAGCGATTTAAACTTTGAAGTCGGGTAAGAAATTCAGACTCAGTGTCCTTTCTCTATTTAATATCTAGTTATGATGGGCAATGCTTAGATTTTTGTGTTGTTCTGCTGACTTTTTCTTGGTCTAAATGTTTCTTTACATCATATGTTGTTTTGTTGTATAGTTGTATGTGCTTATATTTTCTTACAATGGACATGGATCTAGTAGTCTATACTCAAGTGAAGTTCTCATTCGATATTGACCACTTATAATCTGCTTTGTCGTTGCTTTGAGCTGTCAATTTTATTTTTAAAAAAATGAAACTATTAAGGTGGAAATAATTTGTGGTAGCAGTCTTTCTACTTAGCCAGTGCAACTCTGCTGTAGTTCCTCAACTCTTTTTAGGTCTCTCTCCTAATTGTTTTCTTGTTGATTGCTCCGACGGTCACTTCTTGCATAACTTTAGGGCTGAAGATTAGTACTTTTCAATGGACTTCAATTGGGTTCTCACTTTGCTGTGTATTTGTAAATTTTTATCATGGATGTTTAATTTCGTCAACAAGAGCATAACTCTAGTTACATGATGTATAACCTAGTAACCTTGATGTTATGGAAGTATTAGTTGACATAATTAAATTTATTCCAACCCACCAACTTAAGCTTTTGGGTTAATTGGTGATTTAACATAATTCAAAAGGTTCAAATATCCTACCCCCAAAAGTTTTTGAATAAAAAAGTCTTTTTAATTAGCTTCCTGGTTTTAATGTCAAATGTGTAGCCGCACTATTTACTCAGGCATCTTGTGATCTGATAATAAACTGAACTTGATTTTAATACTTTGTTGGACAGTTCTATGCTTTTTTTACTTACATTTTGTCCAGATACATTTTTTAGTTTTTTGCCCTTTGCTTTAATCTTCTTGTGAAGACAGCTTTTTTCTTCTTCGTACCTGCAGCTTTCTGCCTCTCACATGGTGCTGTTTCATTTGTGAAGTACAGACAAATGACTTGCAAGCCTTCTCCTCGTTTTTTTCGTGCCAATTATGTCGGGTACCTTCTCTCTTTGACATTGATTCTACTTTCATTCTTCTTTTGACAATAGGTTCTTAGTTTCTAACTTCCAACTTCCATTGATATACTGAGTAACCACATAAAGTTCAAGCTTACTGAAAGAAAAATTAGGCAAGATTTGAAGAATGGCTCTGTTTCGAGCATGAATTGAGAATAATAAGAACTTCATTAGGGTAAGAGACTACATCTCACTTGTGGATTTTAAAATTTCAATGTGGTAACTTTGTCCTTTGCCACTTGGCTAACATTGATTGCATTTCTCGTTAAACCAAGAATAATTAAAAATTTAGGACAATAGGTTAGTCGAAATCTTTCTAAGCAGTTGATAATCCTTTCTGTTCTTCTTGCTCTTACCTTCTGTGTTTTGCATAAAAAAGTTGGCTATTCTGTGTTTTCACCTTTCATCTGAGCCAGCTTGCTGGCTGGAAGGTGCAATCTAGGAGTCAGCGGTCGGGGGGCCTGAGTTTCCCGTTCAAATCCTCTGACACAAACAAAACCTGCAATATTATACAGAGGTTAGAGGCTCCATGCCATTGTTGATAGTGGGACACATCACACAACCTCGCTTTAAAACGACACGATTCGACTTAAATGTAGAATAAGAAAGTTTAGATATTTCATGCACCCTATGCTAGCCATATTGTCATGATTTGTTTATTATCTATATAGGATGCAGATACCTTGATTTGTTTGCTTAACCATTTTATTTAACCTCAGTTGCAGATGATCAAAACCCTTGGGTGTACATAAAGGGAATGCATATCAATTATCAAGGTGATTATCTAATCCTTTGTATATTTCTTCTAAATTATAAGACAGACCTAAATAGCATGTAGATGAATCACTTAGAATTGAACCAACTTTTCCTAATGCAATACAAAAACCCAGGTGATAGATTGAAAAACTCTCCCCTCTCCCACTCTAGATATTCTTCTTTGTTTTCAGTTTAACCATTGAGAAGATCTCGCGATTTTTTAGTTATAGATACACATTTATGTCAGTTGAACTATGGCTCTCGAGATGTTTCTCAAAAAGCATGTAAACAGTATAAGAGAGACATAAGGGGGGTCAAATATGTGTAGAAGTGGTTGGTTATCCAATCAGTACTCTAAAATCCTTGACCACACTAAGGTTCAACTTCAGATTTATGAGCAAGAAACTCTAGCCTCTAAAAAAACTAATATTTGTGACTTACATTTGGTTAGAGTAGGTGACACTATGAATTGATCTTAAAACCTTTTTCTCATTTTTGACCATTCCAATGACCTAGTTGTCTTGTGAATTTGTGCTTGAGTTTTTTCCTTTGTTTTTTTGAAAACTTGGAAATCAGAGCTTTGCTCAACTCAACTATATCTGGAGTTGATGCATTTTTTTTCCATTTTTTTCCTTAAAAAAATCCATTCGATCTTTATATTTCTATCGTTGGGGTATTCCGACTGCAGTATCAACTTGCTCTGCCATATTTGCTGAAAGTTATTGGGAGCCCTAAGCTTATCGATATAGGGTTATCCCACATCTAGGATTACGGCACTTCCTCTGTGATGTTTTTTTTTTTTTTTTTTTTTTTTTTTTTTTTTTTTTTTTTTATAGAATTATTATTGGTCACAAAAGATCATCTGAAACAATGATCTGCCTGTTTTTGGCTGTTATAGATTTAATTAGTTTTTCCCTAGATAGGTCTTACCTCCTATAAAATCAATTAGAATATACATTAAAAAAACTGTATTTTAAACGTAATTTCTTATATTTTCAGTCCCTCGAGCAGAAAACCTAGATTAGTTTTATCTCATCTAAAATCTATCAAAAATATTTTTTAAAGCTTTATTTTCAAGAGAAATAACCTGAATGGTCGCTATGTGGTGTTTGGGGTAGAGAGATGTTATATTAATTAAGGGGAGAATGAGAATAGGGAGGATAATGATTAAAGGAGGAATGAGAGATTAAGAGGAGAATAGGGAAGCTAATGACTATGAAGAGAATGATTATTTGTGTTTGGGGAGAAGTGAATGAATATGAGTAAAATAAAATAATGTGTTTGATGAGATTGAAAAATATTGATGTGATGTATAAAAAGTTTAAGGAGGATAAAAATTAGTTAGTAAGAGAATGGAAAAAAAATGATTTTTGAAGAATGTTATTATAAAAAATGATTCTCGGTTGTTAAAATAGGAAGAATTATCCTCGATTTCATTCTTTCCTGTATACTTGGTGTCATAAATATACCAGTTCCAATTTTGGTATGTATTCTATTTATTGATACATCTGAGCCTCAAGTATAATCTGATTAATGTGGTGTGCGTACATTGGCCTTTTCCCAAATTTGCTGTTCTTATTGTTTTTTTAAGCACAAATTTGCTTTACTATTATACTTTTTTTAGAGAAAAAAAAGAAGTGAAAGAGCATTACTGTTTATTTATTTTCTTTTAAAATTAAAATTATTCTATAATATTTTAAAATTTAGGTAATTATTTTGATAAAGTCCTTTCATCAATATATTAAAATTAAAATTACTCTAGTAATTATTTTAGTCAATATTTCCTATTTTGATATTGTGTTGAATATTTTTGAGATGTTAGTGATAAAAATGTTTGATTTTATGATATAAAGACTAACATTTCACATCAATTGTTTTTTTTTTTAGAAACTTTGAAATTATACTTTGGCTACTACTTTTAAAAAGAAATTTATAATGTGTGTGTATATATATATATATATATATATATTTATTTGTATTTCAACCATAAATATCATTATTTTTATTTTTTATTTTTTTATTTGTTTTTTAGGATCATAAATTATCATTATTGAATGTGTTAAGTTGATTTGAAAATAACCCACTAATTATTTTTAAAATTTACACAAGTTGGTCTAGAGCTACGAAAGCTATATGGATAAAGACGAGGAGACGATTAAGTTGGAAAAGAGAGGTCTAAACATATGACGCATTCTGCCTCTGAAAATGATATTAGTGTTTCTTTAAGGAAAAAAAAGCTGTGATTATTTTCTTCTAAGTTTTTAACTACCGGCCTAATAATTCATAGAGTTTAATTACAAATAAATCAGAAATTGTAATCAATGTTGAAACGAAGAACCATTAAATTATCAACCAGAGTGTAGCTTAGTGATCCCTAATATGGTTAGTGACTAAGAGGTTAAATCCCATGTTTGCTTGAAAAACAAATCTAAATTGAATCCAAAATTACTAAATTTAAGATTACGTAAATTCTATGGCAATTCGGTTGTGATTAAACCCGCTGGTTCCATCGTACGAATTAATTGAATAAAATTATTCGGTTTTTTATTTTGTAAAAAAAAAGGGTGAAATGAATGATAAATTATTCGGTTTTTTTCGTGAGGATTTCTGTAATTTCAGTGAATTTTATATTTTGCCCACTGCTAGTCGTTCTATTGAGATATCTAGGCAAGGAATTCGATAAATAAAACGTATACATACCTCTCCAAAAGCATTGTTGAATCTCCTCTGTCACCAGGCCTAGTGACAATAAAAAAACTCAAATATTTAGTATTTTTTCATTGTTTAATTTTTGTATTCAGCAGTTTATTTTTAAAATATAATAAAGGTGAAATTAAAAGAATTATTCTCGAACATTGTGATTTGTAAGTTCAAATATTACCCTTGATTGTTTCACAATCACTCTATTAACCTAGGAATAGAAAAGCTAATAAAAACTGGAATAAATGTAAAATTGAAATGTCAAATACTGATTTTCAGGCTTGAACTTGTAATTGTCAAATTGAAAGTATTAACACCAATTAAGATAACCAAGTATTATGGATGCATTATGCTACCATTTGGTATTTTTATTATTAAAACTTTTGTCCAAGAAGGTAGTTTTTAATCATGGAGGAAAGTTTAAGCTATTACCGTTTTAAATGAATATAAATTAAGAGTGAATTTAAGGCATTTTTTATAGGGATTTTTGCCGACCAAATTGATAAAATATTTATAACATAGGCAAATTTTTAAAAATTTAGCAACCATAGTTAATATACGGTATAAAGTAATACTTTTTATACTGAATAACTAATACATAATATAGTATGATGAGTATTATTTATACCGTATATTTGACTATGGATGGATGTAAATTTTTTCAAATTTGCCTAAATCTGTAATTATTTTGTAAAATTGGACTATTCAAATAAATTGGTAATTAGCATAGTCTAGAGTTTTGTGCATTCTTACCCCTGAATATGGTTGTTACTGATGTTCCGAAGTAGACAGTTCGTCTAGGTAAGTTCCATAGCCAATTTCTTGGAACGTTGATAGGAATTGTACTGGATTCATGATCGGCAAACATCTGGAAATTTAGAGAAAAATGTTTTAAGAGCAAGTATTGGATTTGACATTGCTTAATGTTCAAAGGGTAAAAAGAAATTTCAAATGAAACCACTCAAATTATTGAAGAAACGAATAGAACATTAAAGATCAACTAATTTTCCTACCCAAGATGGGTTTAACACGACTTACCTCGTTGACTTGAAAATAGGTTCCATTGAGAGGAAAGCTCCCTCGCATTGCGGTTCTACAAGGTATCTGCAATTTTGCCAGGGAGAAATAAATGTGGAAAGGTTTAGAACAATAATGTACATTTGTAAGTGATTTTTAAAATTGTTAAAATCATTTTATCATGTCTAAAAGGGTGTAAATGTAAAATAAAATATCAAGAATGACTACAAAAATCACTTAAAAATAAATTATTTTGTTAAAATCATTATTTTTAGGAAAACTGCACTTTGTCTTTTGGTTTTGAATGCAGTCTAGAATTCTCTTGCTCAATTTTAGTTTTTTGTATATCTTTGAGTTTACTTATATTTTTGATAAAAATTAAACTTATGCTAAGACCCAAATTATGCATCGAAATGAAATAGGAATAAAAGAGTTTGATTCTAAAACATAGAGACCAACTAGAAATTAGGTATAAAATCTAAGATTAAAAAGTTAATTTTTTTTTTTTAATATTATAAGCAAGCTCTAAATTTATATATTACCAAGATCGTTCCTCTGACTGTTTGAGAATTAGCTTCTCTTTTACTATTGCATGTAAAGCATGTTTTCTGACTGCAAAGCTTGTTTGGGTCTTGTGATCCACAACTTTGTTCTGGTGGTTGAATCGAGTTTTCTGTTTCACCTGGAAATTTTTTTGGAAAATTATACTGTTAATGATGACAATTTTTTTTTCCTGCTTAAAAGTAAAACTATTGTTTTTCATACCTGGCGTCCATATCGCAAGAAGATATGGGCTTGGATCATCAGGTTCTCGTCTATCCATCTGTATGTTAGAAAGCTTTATTGTTATTCTAAAAGAAATTATTGTTGCTACTGTAATTTAATGTTGGCATGTTATGTGCATCAAAGTAGAAATTGGAAATGTTACCTTTTGTAAGAGCGGATGTGAATCTGGAAGTTCATACCTGCATTTTGAATAAGACGGGTTATAGACTGCAGTATTTAGATTTTTATTTATTTATTTTTGTTATGCAAAACTGAGGTTTCAATGAAAGAATAAATACCGAATAAACTGAGTCAGTCAGTAATTGACAGTTATTTTCGTCCAAAAGGTTACAAGTTCGAACATGGACATACAAAAACAAGTCCTACAAACTACAAGTGGGACTCATATCCAAAAGCATCAAGATCTTGCAGCATTCGAGATCTTGCAAATGTCCTTACTGATCATGGCCTATGTATTATGGCCAACCCATTTATGCCTCTGGATACTAAACTTAAGAAAAGCTATCATACTGTAGTGAAGAGAAATAAATTGAAAAGAGAATTACAAAATTCACTTTCGGATATCAATTACGAAAAAATAGCCTTCAAAAATCTAGTGTTAGGATCCACAGCTAGATAGTGCTTCGTTGATTTTATGTTTCGTTATATATCGAAACAGATTCCAATGTATATAGAGACCTTTTAAGTCTCATCCCAAGACCTCTCCCCTTATCATTCTATTGTTTCTCTCTAACTAAATACCTCATAAAAGAAACTGCAAGTATCCAAGTAGATTGGTTATTTTGTTATGATCCTAGTGTTCAAACATCCAAGGGCATCCATTCGAGGAGTAAGCCGACAGGCTTCTTCTATCTCGCTTGTCTCCTCCGACGTCATTGTCACACAAGACTTCACCGACGTCTCTATATCAATGGTGTTAAGTTAGTATTTCTCTTTTTTTTTTTCTTCTCCTATGGTATTTTCCCTTTGTATTTTTGGCCTACATAGGTGGCCAGAAGGCCTTTACTACTCTTCCATTTCTCCTCGCCCTATTTCTTTACTATTCTCTATTTGTCCTATGACTCTTATGAAATGGTTGGTTTCCTATAAAAAAAAAAATCTTAAAAATCATTGCTTCTATATTAAACAAGAAATGAACAAGCTAGAAAAACAACGTACACTAGATGCTCTGTCCGCAGCCTGCTCACATTCTTCAATTTTGGCATAGGGATAAAGACAGCTTCTGGGTTCAAGGCAACTAAAGCTCTGGACATGTCGCCTTCTGGGATGAAATCTTGTAAGCTTGTTCTGAGCTCCTCTATGCTGAGTCTGATAGTAGGAATTTCATCCGGATCCTCGTAAAATGCATCTTCAATGTCACATTCAGTTATCTCAATAGGCTCGGGTTCGGGTGTCGCTGGTACTTCAACTATTGGTTCATACTTGCTGGTGCCCGAGGTATTTACTGTATTCGTGCTTTGTTCAGGAGGAAGAATTGACAAAGGGTTCATGACTGTAGCTGGCTGTTTCTCCGTGGTGACGGGATTGCTCGAAGGTACAATGCGCTTTTCATCTGGTGCTGGAAGAGCAAGTCTGGCACTGCACTAAATACAGTTCATGTTTTAGTTAAAAGAGTTGAGAAGGTAAGCCTATAGACAAACGAGGTGCCATATTCATGAACAAATTTTCTTGCATTGAATTTGCATGATATTATGTGATATTATTTTATGTGAAATTGCCTACATTAGTCTGTAGACTGTAGATACTGTAAGAGTGCGCTTGGGGCGATGGTTGGTTTATTATAAAAAGTGTGTTATTATAACGGGAAGGCTATAACTGAAAGGTCTTTTGTAGTTCTCTCTTCCTATGGGGTTTAAGCCTTTCTTTGTACTTTTATTCATGAATAAAATTGTTTCATATCCAAAAGAAAATATATAATAACTTGAGTTTGGGGTACATATTATAATAGGATTATGAACTTGTGTTTGAGTTGGGAGTTATTATAATTTATAACAGGGTTGAAACGTATTACACATCGGGTGGGGTCACGGGATAACCCACCAATTATTATAACCGGTGACCCGAACATGGGCACAACCTAGCCCGCCCATAAACAAGCCCAAACGCCTCCTAAATGGTGGAAAGCCAGTTTTTTATGGTGTCAGCTATAGGCAGGACAATTTGAAAGAAAATTACAAACCTTGCAAAAGCACTTGCGAAGTGCTTGCACTCTCCTCTCATTGGACACGCATTGCAATTTGGCTTGTGCTTTGTGCAGAACACCTGATGCCACAATTACAAATCAAAACTTCCATTAGGCATTACCCATTTTGTACTTTACAAAGACAAATTGCATCTACAGTCTTATGACTTACCTTTCCAAATGTAATCAACTGGTAGTGTAGTTCATATCTGTCCAATAAACATTTGGTCAGTTAATCTTCAACTAAAAAAGAATGGTTTCAATTTAACATGAATAATGAATTTGAGGGGTTACAGTGTTCGCTGATCAAGTTTGCATAATCTTGGCCATAGATATTTTTGAACGGTCTCCAGCATTGGATACCTACAAAGAATGGAGGTTAGAAGTTTCGGATTACAGAAAACTGGTCATTCATCATTTCAGTATTATTACTTACAGTTCTAGAAGGTGTAATTGTAGCGTCTCGGGTAATGGTTGGAGTGGGACCCATCCAAGTCGAACGGCTATTCTTCCGACATTTGTGTCAACCTAGAAAGCAATTTAAGATAATATTAGAAGCCCCTCTATTAAGCTTTTAGATAAAAAAGACAGGTTCTCTGTGAGAAGTCATACTGGGAAAGCAAGATTATGAAGTGTTAATAGACGAACACACTCCACACTTTTCAAACCCAATCCGCGTATACTCAGTAGATAATCCCTGCAACAGATATATATGTTTTTATATCATAAAAATATAAATCATATAAATAAATCTGCTAAAGAAGTTAGTAACTAATGAGAGAAGATTAAATGTCATACTTTACTTTGTCTGGGGGAACATCTCTTAACCATTCGAGATCAATGCTCCCATGATCTGTTACCAGGCGATCCAAAAAGGCCTGTAACATTATTTTATGATGTTGGTATAATAATTGGTCGAAGTAAAAGTAGGCCCATAAAGATTTCGACTGCTTGCTCGTACCTTCATTCGTTCAGCTAGCATGTAGTTCATTCCTCGTTCCTTGATAGGCTCAGCAACTTCATGAATACTGGCTTGTCTGATTGCTTCATAGTCTATTGAATCCATGGCATCCTTGCTTTTTTCTTTTATTAGCCCATTGGCTTCCACCTGCTTTCTCAAACTATCCCAATCAGTTGTACTCTTTTTCTCACTGATGACCTTTCTTCTTTTTACTTTTGAAGTGCTAATATTTCCATCATTGTTTGAAATGCTTATTTGATTGGCTTTTCCAGGCGTTCGATCCACAGCATCATGCGACTTTTCTGCGTGCGCAGGCACATGTACAACATTTGAGAGGGCACTTTTCTGCATTTTGGCTGAAGCATCTAATTCTTGGGGAGGATTGGTAACTGACACACTTTCTAATGGGGAAGTGTTGTTCCTCTCACATTGTTTATAATTGTCATGAAGATTATGTTCATGGTGAGATCCCAATTGAATACCATTGCCTTGCAGGTGCACTGAGTGCTCGCTAACAGATTCGCTATGCTCCATTGTGGTTTTATTCAAAGTTTGCTCAAGATTTCCGATGTTTAAGCTATGACAAGTCATATTATTTTCTGTAGAGCATCCAGATACAATTGATGGTCCAGAAGATATGCTCTCTTCACTTAACGCTTCACGTCCTTTAAGGAATACCCCACATTCGGGGGTCATGCGCAACTGATTGTTTGAGGGAGCAACTGGTACTTGATTCGGTTGGTTTTCAATGTTTACTAGGAAATTAGTCAAGGAATGACCATTAAGATCGTCAATCTCATTCCAGTCTGATGTTAATGAATCCTGTTTTCCATTTGGTAATTGCCAATGTTTATGTTCTGAAACTTCATCAAAAACTGAACTTCTATTCAAGTCAATGAAGGATTTCTGTTTCATGGTGGCTGACTCCATTTGTTTGATATCTGTGAAATTTGAACAATGAGTGCTGCTAGAGTTGTAACTTACAATTTGTTCTTCGACCTCCGAGTTGGATCCAGAGCACGATCTGGCCCTTCCAGTACCTTGTGTGATTGTGGAGTCGACCGAATCTTGCGAGGATATGACTTCTTCCTCCACAATTCGACTACCTACCTCTGTGAAAATGATTTCGGTCCCCGAGCTTGCTCTGCAATTTTGATGGTTTATTGAAATCTGGGGCATCTCAAACCTTGGCAAGGATAGTACCTGACTATTCCATCTTATAGAATCTGCTGGATACAATGGACTGCTCGTTTCAACTTCACACTGAACTTTAATGTTGCTGGTAGATTTTAGAGGAAAACGTGCTGCTAGAGACATGAAGGCCGAGCTGAAAAGAACAAGAAAAATGTGATCCACTTGTTCTTCATCGAAGATAATCTTGATTTAGAGTTCTAACCGAAATGATAAGCCTACCTTGAAAGATGATCCGTAACATTCTGTGTAAGGAAAACCCCTATAACTGAGTCGACAACTGATCCTTTCCATCGTGAAAATCTTCTATCTCCTGCGAAGAGAGCAAGAGAATTTCGTATTATATATATACTAGTATAAAAAAAACATCATAAATATACTAGAGAATAGCTTTCTTCAACTGTTTATGTCACTAAGAATCTTTGTTAAAAATACCTGTCAACTTGGAACAGCAATACTTTTAGCTGCTTAAGGTTTTATACGATAAATTCAATTAAATTTATTTTTATTATGTATAACAGAAGTGAAACAAAACAGGTTTTTTAAAAATGGTGAAACAATTGAATTAATTGGTAAAATTCGTTGCCCATCACACATTTTTTTTCAATCATTTCAAAACGATCATCGCCCGTCACATTTTAATATCCAGTGCATTACAAGTTAGTACTAAAAAAAGAAAGTGAATTAAAATTTTAAAAAGAGCAAACATACAAATAAATTCTAATAATTTTATCTTTTTCAAAGGACTACTAACTCCCGTTGATTTATTAATGAGTAAAACTCCTCTACTGGGTGTGTAGAAGAGCCTTACATTTGGTTTAGGGTGGCATCATTGGATGCCACAATTTTTTTTACATTTTTCAATATTTTCTTTTACAACATAATTTTGTGTGGCATCCAATGATGCCACTTAAGCCAAATGTAGAGCTCCTCCACACATCCATAGAAGAGTTTTAGCTACTGCACCATTTCACCGAACCGATTAAGTGAAAATTTTAATTTTTAAATTTTTTTGAAATAAAAATTTAATTGTTAATCGTCTGTATTAATGATAAAAACATGCAAATAATGAAATATTTAAATTTATACTTTCTTATCGGTTCGGTGGGTTCTTTTTTATTTACTCAAAACAAAACTGGTTAAAAATTAAGAAAAGAACTGATGAACCCATTTTTGGTTTGTCGAACTATGCATTGTGCTAAAAAAATTAAGAAACTTTTGAACTATGGATTTGAGAATTGTTAATGTAAATATTTTGCAAACCCTTCTTTCGCAATGTTTGTTTTAGTTTTCTTAAAATAAAATAGAAATTTCCAAGTGACGAAACCAGTATCGTTACTTATAGCGATTTTATAGGAAGGTACAAGAAATGAACCTTGCACTAGATGCATCCTCGCAATGAACGAATCAGCTCGACCACGAAAAACTCTCCGTTCCTCTTCCCACCATTTCTCCTTGCCTTTTTCATGATTTTCAATGCCTTCGCTTCCTACATTTCCCATTAACAAATGCCATATTCTATCCGTCTCGGGGTCAAGGGCGACTTTCGGTCGTATCTTTTGTTTCTTCGAAGAATTAGGGTCCACATATGTAGCTACTGCACCATTTCTTGCATATGTAACAATAGCATTTTGATCTGTCCTGGTGGTTCCTTCATCATCATTAATATTAAGACCTTTCATTTTGCGTATGATCTCATTTTCTTGTACACCTACATCAATATCAAGATGCTACCGTTAGTAAGTCACGCAAGCTTGAATTCCTCATCTGAAATATTAAATATACTTACATGCTGTTTTATCAGGGAATTGCTGAAAGCCAAGTGAGTAGCCTTGTTTTAGTGCTTGATTTCTTGCTGCAGAACCTGATATCATGGGTTGGCAAGCCTGCCTTGTTTTCAGCATACTATTATCAGAATTTCTGCTTGCATACCCTTGTTCCAAGCCTTTCGGATGCGGAAATGGTCGGAGCACGTTGTATTTGTTACCAGTAATGAATGAACCATAGCTAGTAACCTTATTCAATCCAGTTGTCTCACATGTTCTATCTATTTCTGGGTGCAGATTGTGTGAGACTTGTTGCCTTTGAAAATCGTTTTCATGGACGACTGAGTGAACAACATGTTGTCTGTTTGTGCTTTGGCTGCTTCTTATATGACTATTTAACATGGCCATTTCTGCAGTAAATCCATCAGAATCCATAGGATTGCAACCTCTTGTATTGAGGTGGTTTGAGCTACCCTCATTTGCTTTCATAATAGAATATCTTTTGCAGAGGGCTGCATAGAGTTCAGATCCAAATTTATTCGAAGGAATTTCCCAGGATCCTACGTTTACACTGCTGCCTTGTGTATGGAACTCACCCGTTTGATGCCCCTGTTGACCCAACATTGAAGAGTCTAGTGTAGTTACCGAGCACGACTGTGTTGGCTGAGTCTTACGGGGGCGGCCTCTTTTTGGGACCCTTGCTTCATTGATATTGGACTGATGATTTGGAACTGTTTGAGAATAGCCCAAGTTCATCCCCATCGGCTCCTTATAAGAAGCATTTCTTTTAGCATGATTTGCAAATTGCTCCATATTTTCTGCATGGATTTGTTGCTGAACAGGTTTGTATCCATTGTTGAATCCATTTTGATATTGATTTGCTTGTCCCTGATCAAAAGTTCTTCCAACATTGAGAAAATCTTCGGATTGTGATGTGAGAGAGGTTCTCATATGATTCATATGAGCAAGGTTACTTTGTATTGTAGGTTGCACATTTTCAGCCAGTCGATGACTGATATGAACATCTGGACTTGTTCCACAAACACCATTACTTTGGGAGCAAAAGTCCGGAGCGTTTGGTCTCGCGGTGAAGCAAGAGTTCCCTGTGTTCTCCTCTTGCACATCCTTCTCATTTTGTTGCTTTTCCTGCTCCTCATCTCCAGTTTTATCCATCTCAAAATGAATAACTCTCCGGCAGGATTTTGTTTTTGTTGCAGTGCTCGAATCTTTAGTCTCCACAATATTCGCAGGCGGAGTAGTAGCTGCTTCTTTGATGTTCTTCTTCCGTACATACTTTCTCTTTCCTGTTGGGGTTTCCTTAGGAATCTTCGGTGTCACAGGTTTAGGAGTCCTTTTCGGTTTTCCTTCCTTTATAACCTTAGGCCTATGTTTTCTTCGCTTAGGCGTCTTCTGCTCCGGGGTTTGGTTAAGATCAATTACTTGATCACTGCCCTTCTCCGCTTCCTTAGTTGGGGTTGGTGCAGAAATGGCAGCAGATAATGTATCTGTGAGATCTTTCAAGAGTTCATCATGTCGTTTCTGAGTTGCTTCATCAAGTGGAACTGTGACAGAATTCCCCTGTGTTTCCTCGTAAAGTCTTAGAGTTTCATCCAATGGAAGATTAAGTAAATCAGTAAACCTTACTCCTGAGAATGCCAATGGCGTGTGCTGTCTTCTTTTTGCTGGTCTCTGGTCTGGTGTCCTGTTAAGATCAAATTCAAGAGCTCTCTGCCTCCCAGAGTCCTTCATTCCCTTGAATGGAGTAGTAGAATTGCCAACACATGATGATTCCACAATGCTTTGTAAGAGTTCGTCACAATGTTGGCCAGGCGCTTCATCTTGAAACATTCTGATGAAGTTTTCGCAGTGTTGACGAGGTGCTTCATCGTTTCTGAAACTTGAACTTTCATCTCTTACTAGAAAAGATGGTGTG
Source organism: Sicyos baderoa (assembly GCA_037832685.1). NCBI lineage: Eukaryota > Viridiplantae > Streptophyta > Magnoliopsida > Cucurbitales > Cucurbitaceae > Sicyos > Sicyos baderoa. Next base: position 932,418 of record JBBMEF010000002.1, on the reverse strand, counting down.
GAGATATGATCAAATGCAAAATTTTCCAGATTGGAGACCGATGGTGGATGGAATGAGTTGGTAAAATTCGACATTTGGTTGGTTTGTGCCATTGACGCTGTGTTCAAGTTATAATTGGATTGATACATAGGGAGCCCGTCTGTAAAATTCACAGAACACAATTTCATTATTTATCACAATTAGTAGTAAGAAACCACAGGAACGAGAATCTATACATGACATGTAATAGTTACATCACACAATGCAATTTCAGAACACTGTCATTTGGTTACAGAAAAGGATGATAATGAGTCTGTCTAAAGTAACGAACATTATCGTTATTTTTTTGTCCCTGACCCTATCCTGTAGCAGCTCTTTGAGTCATAATAGTGGCAATGAAGATTTTCATTTTTTTTTTTTCATATCCATAGTTCGGTTAGCTCGTCTGCACTTTGAAAAGTGTAACAGAACATAGTTTATAACCCTACAACATTTGATTGTCAAGGAAGTTTGCCACTCCATGATAGTTAAGGGTGTGTATTATTATTTATCATCATTTTCAACATTTTAGGAATAAGGGGTCTCGAACCTGTAACATTTTGGTTATTAGGTCGTATATGATGCTGCTGGAGCTCTTGCTCCTTTTCGCAAGTGTGTAGATGTATACTATATCATTCATTTTACTGAATATATGAAATATTATTTGAAACAATTACAAAGAGGCTGATCGTATAACAAAATTGCTTGATAATCCGTGGACTTACATGGGTGTGCATGTTGCGCGTAGCTATTGGTACTAGATGGTCTCAAAACTGGATAATTATTTTGGTTTCGAACCAATAAATTTCCCGCATAGAGATCACCACTGCCTTGAGAATTCATGTTTAATGTTGTCAACGCATGCAACGAACTTTAAGGCAAATCTTCAAGCTGCTAAAATAATGCACAATTTCTTCTCGTTAAAGGCATAACGTCAATAAAAGGCAAATTATTATAAATCTTGCTGCAAATATATAACAGCCAGCGATAAAACACATTCAACAGAAATCTTGCAGTGGCAGTGACATATCTCATTTCTTCCAGTAGAAATACATTTTCATTTTGTCAAATCAAAAAAAAAAAAAAAACATTGTTTAAATTTGAAAAAAAAAAATGGAGTTCTGCACAGTTTGTTTAAAATTGAAAGAGAAACAAAATTCTACGGTTAACTTTGACTTAAACAAGCTAGCATTAAGAACAGTCGGCATTAATATTCTTAACCGTACTTAGAATAAAGCCATAGAATGACAAAGTCAAAAGAAATCAGAAATAAAAGAATTCCATAAATAATCGCTTGAAGATATCCCGAAGCAACAAACCTGTAGATACAGAGAACAATGACAGAACACTTTTACACACAATTGAAGCGGAGTAGAAGATTAAAAGAATTCCATATATAAATAATCCATTTCCATGTTCAATAAGTTAGAAATCAATGAATAACCAAAACTATATACTCCGAATTTCAGCTTCAATTTCTTCCAATTCTACGATTATTTACTATATACAGCCAAATTTACATGATCAATCCTCTGAAAATCGTCAAACTGAGCTCTGGATCAACCTCCGCAACAGCATCTACTTTAACTATTTCAGAAGGAATCAAAATCGCAAATGACACAACAAATCCAGTTCGATCAAACACGAAGTTCTTCGGAACGAAATAGCTAAAGTACATACCAATGGCAGAAATGCTCCAATCAGAGAAAGAACAAGAACATCAGAGAATTACAGGAACTAGAAGAGTTTCAACCGAATCAATTCAAGCAAATCACAGAAACACAAAATTTGAAATAATGAGGCCTGAATTCGAGCCCTAATTTCTGAAATTCTTGCATCCATTAGCACAGAAGATGAGAGAGAGCAGTCAAAGAAGAATTCGAATTACCTGTTTCGCCGATCCAATGCTCGTTGCTCTGCAATGATCTTCCATGAGCTGCTCCGTGCTATGGCGGAATTTCTTGGTTGATCAAATGGCAAATGCTGAAGGAAGGAGAAAGGGAAGAGAGAGTTTGGTTAGCTTGAGATTGTAGAGAGAGAGAGAGAGGGAAAGAGAGGGAAGGGAGAGATAGAAAAAGAAAGAAAGATGGACCAGGGACGTTTAATTAAAAGAAAGAAAAAGAAATACTTCACTTCTGATTCGGTCATTGGAGTCAGCGATACCGGTCTTTTCTTGGTTCTGCTCTTGAATCGGTTCTCGTTCGGTCCATTCTGGTTCTTATTTGCCCGATCCGGTTCATTACAATTTACCACATTTATTTTGATTTTTCCTTTTTTTAAAAAAGAAATTACCTGTCCATTATTTTTTTTTCTTCTGTACTTATTTTATTTTAAAATTTAAATTTACGTAAAAATTAAAATAATCTACTCATCAATATACTGAATTTTTTTATTAATATTTTCTTTTTTATAATAACTTTTTGTAAGTAGTCTAATCAATATTTTAGTTAATATTATATTATATAATTAACAATTTTATTATTTTAGAAATTAAAATTTAACATTAATAAAATGTTGGATAAATAACTTACAAAAGATAGATAAAAATATTTATTTTTGTAATATATGGACCAAATTAAAATTAGGTCTCAAATTTAGGAACTAATAATATATTTATAGATACAATTCTTTTAGGGTTAAAAGTAGGTAGGATCTCACAAATATCGAACATCAATATAAAAGAGATATGAGTTACTCCTCATTGCCAATTGGTTTTGAGGTGGAACCCCATATTCTCTAACATGGTATTCAGAACTCATAAAGCTCAAACGGGTATTCGGTCAAATAAAATGAAATTGAGATCCGATTCAAGATTGGTGAGCCCAAAAGAGGCACCATCTTAAGGGGGCATGATAGGATCTCACAAATATTCAACATCAATATAAAAGAGATATGAGTTACTCCCCTCATTGCCAATTAATTTTGAGGTGGAACCCCATATTCTCTAACAAAAATACAAGTTTATCAAACTCCAACAAAAAGAAAAAATTACAAGTGTATCGTGAACTTTTATCTTTAATATTTATTTGATTCTTAAACTTCAAATATATCAAATAAATTTCCAATGAAATATGGACATTTCAAGATTGAACATGTGATGTAAGTATTTAATTAAATTATAACCAAACAATAATAGCAATATATCATCAACTTTTTCGATAATAGTAATTAAAATAGAGAGATCGTAAATTGTAAAAAGATACATTTAATTATTATTGAGCTAAAATTTTGAGGGACTAAATTTGTAATTTATGTATATTTTTTTTTTATAAAAATAATTCAGGTATAACTTATTATTTAAAATGTGAAATTTATGCATGTGAATCAATCTTTTAACAAATATTATAATTTTTCTTCTCGGAAAAAAAAAAACAAATATTATAATTGAATTCCCCTTACTCCTGGTATTAACGCAGTTATAAAATATAAATAAAATAAAATAAAACCAAATAAAATTATATGGACTTTTCTGTACTAAACCGCCATTTATTGTTGTTGTTTTTTTTGCCATTTATTGGGTTTGATCTAATCGAATCAAATTAAATTAATAATACACTACTTTGTTTAGGAAATTTAAACGAGTGAATCAAGAAATTCATTTCTATTAAACATAGAATAATTATAATTGGCCTGCCTAATATTTCGAGTAACAAAAATTACAACTGGTTGTAAGAGTAACTAATAAATAAATATACATGTCAGAAGAAATTAAAGATGATTCGTTTCTCCTGAATACTTTTTTCACGCCAATTTTGTTTATTATTATTTTAAAATGTTAATAGATAGCATTAGGGTTGCGAATCAAAACTTTAATGTTAATTTAAATATGAGTAATTATACTTACGTAAAGGTGGATAAGTATTTTGGAAATATTTACCCACTTTTGAGCTACATATTTTTATTTTTTTAAAAAAATTGATATTGATTGATGGGGAGAGAAATATTAAAGTAGAAAGATAAAGTAAAAATGCGTGGTTGGAAGGGTGGGTAAATATTTCCAAAATACTTACTCACCCTCACCTAAGTATTACTGTTCAACTAGTTAAATAATAGATTTTAAATTCATTTTTTTTTAATGTTGTTGAACAATCAAGAATAAGACTTTCAAAAACTAATAAAATCGATTGAATTACGTCAATTTGACCAATTTGAAGAATCTTCAACGAGCATTTCAATATTCTAGATAATAAATTAATGTCATTAATAAATTTCGTTTAAATAAATGTTATTGATTTTAACATTACTTTTTTACCCTTCACCTTTGACTATTTCAATTAGTCAAATAATGTTCATTGACGGTTAGTATAATTTGAAAAAAAATGATTTAAATCGTAGATAACGAAATCATATTTTAAAATTATACTGGCCGTCAATTAATATTATTTGACTAGTCTCTGACCAAAATCTAACTTGATCTAATTTCCTTATACATTAATCTATAAATAAATAATCAATATGACAAACACATTAGTTTAACTTATCTAGTATTTAATATTAACAATTCATTGATTACGTATGTAGTTTTCATAGAATAACACGTGTTATAAAATTTATAGTTTGTATTCATAGATTAAATGATAAAAAAAATAATTTGAACCAATCTATTTATACCTAATATATTTAAAAAACAATCTAAACATAGACAATTAATTGTTAAGTTTAAATTCTCACCCTATTATTGTTTTACTACCTTAACCCCATGTATTTACGTAAGATATTTAGAAATCAATCTAAACACAAACCAATGCTCACATTCTTGCATTTTTTGCATTTGGGGTTAAGTTCAAATTCGCCCCTATTATTTACTGCATAATATTTCAAATATTATTTATAAATTTTTTTTTTTTTTTTTTGAGAACAATAAAAGTAAAATTCTTTAGCCCTTAAAATAGTAGTTTTTTTAGAACAAAATAGTATTTAACATCAAATAGGCAAACGGTTTTTTACTCAAAAAAAAAAAAAAAAAAAGCAAACAGTTTAACGGTACAGCTGAATTATTAAAAAACATTAAATATTAATAAAATGGGGGCGGGAAAAGGCGACGGGGGTTGGTTGGGTCTTGCGGCGAGGGCAAAAGCAAAAAATGAGAAAATTGATTTAAACAAACAAAACTGGGAATTCTCAATAAAAACGATCTTTTTTAATTCACAATATTTTTAATGCAAAAATTGAATTTATAAGCTCGGTCATAAAATTAAATAATTTATGTGATAACAATAAAAAAAAAAAAAAAAAAGCAAATTTTAAATTCAAGCTCTATTTTGATTTAGTTGGCAATAAATATAAATATTTAACTTCATAGTTACTAGATTATCCATAATGTCTATTTCAAAAAAAAAAAATATATATATATAAAAAAAAATGTTATCCTTTTATTGATATTTATTTATTTAGGTATAATTTTAAATTTTAAACTTATTTTACATGCATGTTTAATACAATTATAAAATACTATTAATAATAATTTCCTTCATAATTTTATTTTAGTTGTGTTTTTATTGAAATTAATTTAACTAAAATTTATCATTTAAAATATTAAAATATTAAAATGGAAAAAATACATAAAAAATAAAATGCATTCACCAAAATCAAATTTTCAGCTGAAAAAATAAAAATAAAAATAAAAATAATATAATGCAAATAGCTAATTACAATATCCCTAATTTAATTTTAGCATATTTTTAAGAAATATTTTATACATAACAAAAAGTATTAACTTTTATTGTTTTCAGATTCTAATTTATTGTTTTAGTTCGATTTAATTTATGTGAAATACTCCGTACTTGATTGGAACCATCAATTTAACTTGATTAGTCAATTTTAATATTGGAATAATCTTTTCTCTTTTTAACATAAAAATATATTAGAAAATAAAGAAAAAAAATTAAGTCATATTTTGTCATGATTTAAATATTAATGGCTACATATGTATGTAGCTCAATTTATACACCATTTTAAATTTTTAGTAATTAAAGAATAGCGAATATAGCATTGTTTCAAAAAAAAAAAAAAAAAAAGCAAAATATAGCATAATTGAATTAATATGTGTAGACATCAATATCATGACCTAGTAATTCAAAAAATATATATCATCATTTTAAAAATAACTTTTGGTAATTTAACAAAAAAAAAAGCTTTTGGTTAAATAAAAAAGTATATATATCTAGGCGTACAGCGTACTAAAGTGGTGCCCCAAGAAAAATGGAAACTTAGGAACGAGTTTTTGACATGATTTCCACATGCTTTGGTCCCAATACGTTGAACGGATTGTGCGGTGCGGACAAAACCAATTGACGACGTCGTTTAGAGCCGTGAATCATGTGGTGGCTCTCTTTTGTCACTTAAAAAAAAAAAAAAAAAACTTACACTCACTTGGTTGTTGATTGATTCATTCTATTAACATGTCACATCTTCTTCTTGCAATAAATTTAACTATTTCTTTTTCAAATGCTAAAAATATGTATTTATAAATTTTGTTAAGACTTCCTATTTTAGAATATTATAACTATATATATTAGGGAGATTTAAAAATATTAGATTTTTTAAATTTTAATATTTGACCAATTATGAGGCTCATTTTTTCCGTGTGACGATTCGCGGGTAGTGAATCCCTAGTTAGGCGGGAAAACGGGTAGTGAGAAGGAAAAAATGTTCCCACAAGCTAAATAGGGTTAGGGATGAAGAATGCATTCACCATCCATGATTCTCCGATCACCGTCCCGTTTATAATAATTTTTTATTTTAAATTTTTTTTCTCACTTTTTACCAATTTAATAATTATAAGTTTATTTTTTAGTAGAAATATTTATTCAAATAAATATTTTATTTAATAATTAACTATCTAGATGAAAATCACTACATAATTTTTAATGAAAAAACATTTACTTGAAAAATGTCATTGAAAAAATTCTTATAAAATTAAGATTGGAAAAGTAGAAGAATAAAACAAAAACGGGGAAAAATTCCCCGCGGGGAATTCCATTCCCACCCATTCCTCGCGGTGAATGTCTGCCTCGATCCTCGCAAAAAAAAGGATGAATTTCGCATGGTCAGGTCACACAAGAATGTCGGTACCCGTAGGGACAAATTCAAATTAATTCCAAATTCTGGGTCCAAGGTGTTACAACGAAGAAGTCATTCTCCGGCCCCACCTCACCCTATGATCCTCTCTAACATGTCTTTAATCTTCTTAAACGTGTAGTCGTCAAAGTAATATCCTAAAAGTTCTTCTATTTATTTATTTTTTAAAATAAAGTTTAATGTTTCTTTGGTTTGATGGCAACATAAAAAAATTAAATAACAATGACTTTAAAGTTATTTTTTTTAGTAAGGGGATGTTTGGGCCACTAAAAATAATGGGAAGGATGAGATTGAGAATGATTTCTCGTGTTTGGGGTACTGAAAATCATTACCCCATAATCACGTTTTCAAAAAATCACTTTTTTCATTCAACTCTTAACTACTTTTATTCTCTCTCCAATAATTTTTCATACATCACATCACTATTTTTTACTCGCATCATATTTATTATTTTATTTTTCTCATAATCATTACCATTATTTTAAATACAAATAATCATTCCTCTCATAATTATTACCTTCGCCCTAAACACAAATAATCATTTCTCCCATAATTATTCCCTCACTCTATTTTTCTTCTCATTACTATTTCTCTCTTAATCATTACTATTTTCCTTATCTCAAACACCCCTAAATTTACTACTTTTTCATAATTAAAATTACGCCTATACTATTTTAGTGATCTGCGCTCAAAATGTCTTCTTTTTTTTTTTTCGAACCGATGTCATTTTTTATATGTTTTTTACCATATGGTTCATGTACTTTCAAATATTTAATTTCATTTTTTTTATATTCTTAAAAAAAATTAAAATTTGTTCAATAATAATAATTTGAATATAATAATAACACTACAATGAATATTTCGGTCAAATTTAAATTTAAATTTAAAAATAGTTTTTTTAAAAAATGAACATTTGAAACTACAAAAAATTAGAATACTCGAACTCAAAGGACATGTTTGGCCCACTTGGTTATCACTGGGAAGGGGAGAGAAATTTTATCTCATTGTTTGGCCAGTTGAATTATTGTTTCTCACCGTAAAAGGGAAGGGATAAACAAGCTCTTTTTTTTTCATTTTTCTTTTCTTAATTCATTTTTTACTTTTCAAATTCCTATTTACAAATTTTATTCTCTTTATTTTTATTTTTATTTTTTATCAAATCTATTTTATATTTATATTTAATTTTTTTGAATTTTGCCTTTAATTTTTTTTTTATAATTCTTAGCAATTTAAAATTTTAGTATTTTGATTGTTCATATCTTATTACCAAATTTAATTATTTAATAGTGGTAATGATCAAAATATATAAAAGTTAAATATTTTGTTAGGTAACAATTAAAATAAAATGAGTTATCATTTGAACTGAAAATTAGCGAATTTTTGTATAAAAAAATTAATATTTTTATAATTACATTTTGTTACATTATTATTCAAAATTAAATTGTCAAAATTAAGTTTGGAACTTATATCAAGATTAAGTTTGAAACCCTTGAATCTATTTTATTGATTTCCGAAACTTGAATCGATCTCAGAAATATGTAAAAATATATATATATAATATTCGTAATTGGAACTTATCTTGTTTGGATTAGGTTTAACTAATGTCCGTAGAAAGATTCAAGTAATAGTATATTTTATTCATATATAAATATGTATTTATATTAATTTTAAAAAAAATTGCATTTATAAAATTTTGATGGATTATAAAATGAATGTTTATTAATATTTATTTTTATATACAAAAATTCAAATGCATATATTGTCGAAAAAATAGAAAGCATAAACAATTATTAATATATATTTTGACATATTTTCGAGACCGTTTCGAGTTTCTAGAGCTGGAGATGCAAGATAATATATATTTATTACTCAAAATACATATTTTATTGATTTGATTTGAAAATTTTAACCTTTTTTTAATAAAAGTTCTTTTGATTTATTCTTTGATTGTTTTTATTATAATTATTAAGTTTAATGTTTTGATTTTTTATAATCAAAATATACTAAATTTTAAATTAATTTAAATAAAAAATGAAATTAAATAAATTTTAAAATGACATTGAAAAAAAAAATCAATTATGAATATTATATAAAAAAGATTAAATATATATTATTTTAAACATCATATCACTTTTTCCTTCCCACTAAACACTCATTTATTATCATTTCCCTTTTCATCTTTTTTTCATCGAACACAAATTTATTATCACTTCCTTTCCTTCCCTTCCATTCTCTTTCCATCCCGCCGTAGCCAAACATACCCAAAATATATCATCTGTTTATTTTAATCTTTAAAAAATATTAAATAAAAAATATGGAAGCTAAAACAGTTGAAAGCTTATCATTGAGTTTTTGTTTTGCAAGTGTTTCTAAGTAGAAAAAGGATTCTATTTAAATTGGAACATGGATAAGACTACAGGGATTATCTTGCTTGGGAACAAAAAAATTATTCTTTATTTATGTGGATATTCAATGTAAAAAATAGTCATTTTTGTTGGCATATGTACATGTTTATACAATTTTTAAAAAATGGTATTTTTGTTACCATAAATACATGTTTACACCTATAGAAGAAACGAAGTGATGAATTATTTTTTTCCCATGTCCGTACGTTTTTTGGGTAAAAAATAATATGTATTTTTTTCTATATATATATTTACATTATTTTATATATATATTACGACTCCTTACATTATTCTATCTAAAAGTAGCATAAAAAGTCTCAAAAAACAAAAAATAAAAATAAAAGTAGCATAAAGCTTTGTTCAATTTTTTTGACTTAAATGGTTAAGAACATTCTTTTCTTTTATTTAGAAAAATATTGATATTTTTTTTGGGAAAGAATATAGAAAAACATTGATATTGACGTTATACTGTATTAGATTAAATTTGGATAAGTTCAACAATTTACGGATCTTAAAAATATTTCTATAATTACAAATAAGATGAAAAACTAAAATGAATTGACACAATCAATTTCAACTGATAATTATAGTGAATTAATTATATATAAAATATATTTTTAACCTGAAATGAATTTAATTTAGAAAAATTATGAGATTAATAAAATTAAAAAATAATTATAAATATAGTTACTTATAAAATTGTTTTGTAATATTAGTTTATCTAATACCATTTAGGAAAATTATACTCGATAGTCCAATTTTACAAAATAATCACAGATTTAAGTAAATTTGAAAAAAAATGCATCTATAATCAAATATACAGTATAAATAATACTCATCATACTGTATTATGTATAATTATTCAGTATAAAAAATATTATTTTATATCGTATATTTGACTATAAATTGCTAATTTTTTAAAAAATTTCCTAGTATTGTAAATATATTATCAATTTGGTCTATTCCTAAAAAAATCCCTACCATTTAAAGATGTTAATTGGTTAATTTTTTTTTTTTTTTTTTTTTTAAATATCCGCCTCATTTAATCTTGTTGAACAAAACAATGAAAGAACGTAAGTTGCTAAAATATGCACGTGCACTTATAAATGAAAAAAAAAAAAAAAAATTGAAATGTCATTCTAGATTAAAAATATAATTTTAAGTATTTCTAAAAAATCGTACAGGTTTTTTTTTATTATTATTATTTTTTTTTTAATTTTGAAGAGTCATACTGGTTAAATCGAACATCATCCAAATCAGTAAGTCAACAATTATTATTTTAAAGATTTACTGAAACTTGATCTATTGCTAGTGATTTTATTATTATATTATAGTTTGATTTTAATCTTCCCTAGCTTCCTCAATTTTATTTTATTTTATTTTTTAAAAAATAGTTTTTGACACAATACTATTGGGAAAGGAATTTCGAATTTAAACTAAATAACGATACTAATAATCCTTAAAAACAATGTTTATAAATTATACAGTTTTTTTTTTTAACCGATATAAATTTTCACCTATTTTGGCTTCAAATGCCGAGCACGGGGTTCTTAAGTCTTAAGAACCATTAAGCGGTGCGTTTCGTATCTAATCGAGATATTTTATTTCTTTTTTTAGCAATTTAACTGTGAAAAAAAGAAAAAAGTATTACCAAATCCGAATATCACGTTAGTAAAGCAGGGACAAGGATTGGGCAAATCTGCCTTTTAACTTGGATGGCTTACAAGCTTTGAATGTACATCTAAAAGAGGGCCGAAATTATTCTTACTTTTTTTTCCCTCAAGTTTTGCCTCTTTTTTTCTTTTTCTAGTATATATATTGGGAGAGTGAACCAACAAATCCTATGATACTATTTTCAAATTCAAATTCGTGATCGTGAAATTGAAATAAATTAACAACAATTAAGATGACCAACTATTCTCTTAAATTACCCTTAAATCCTAGGTTTCCAATTCTCTCTTTTTTTTTTTGTTTGATAAAACAAATTCCCTCTATGTAATTTTTATACTAGATAATATCAATATATTGCATATTTTATTGAAGTTATTTTTTCTTTTTGAGTTAATATGTTTATTGAAGTTAAATATTCAAAATTTCACTAGAAGTATGTCTCTTTGTACCAAATATAGTGTTTGTTCTTAAAAAAATTGTCTACTTTTGTCATGTAATAAAACTCTTGCAAAGAGGTTGAAAATTTCTTTATGATTTTCTGTAACTGTTAAAAAAAAATTCTTCAGCATGTAATTTCCGTGTGATCGATGTCTTTATGGAAGTCGGATGTAATCTTTGTAATTGTTTGTTCTTTTTAATGAAGTTAAAATTTTAATTTATACGACAAATGCTTCAAGTGACAATTTAATGCATTTGATGTAATTCTTGTAGGGGTTAATATGTTTTTATTGAAGTTAAATATTCAAAATTTCACTAAAAGTATGACATTTTTGTACAACATATAGTGTATGTTTCAAAAAAATTATCTTTATTGTCATGCAGTAAGACTCTTATAAAGATGTTGAAAATTTCTTTTTGATCTTCTGTAACCGTTAAAAGAAAATTCTTCGGCATGTAATTTTCGTGGTCGGTCTCTTTAGGGAAGTCGGCATGTAATCTATGTAGTTGTTTGTTGTCTTTAATAAAGGTTGAATTTTATTTACACGGCATGTGCTCCAGGTGGCAATTTAATGTATTAGACGAAATATTTGTGGGAGTTAATATATTTTATTAAAGTTAAATATTAAAATTTTCTATGTCATTTATGTACCAAATATGGTGTTTAGTTGTCTTTTTTGTCATGCAATAAGACTCTAATAAAGACGTTGAATTTTTCTTTATGATTTTCTGTAACCGTTAAAAAGAAAATTCTTCGGCATGTAATTTTCGTGTTCGATCTTTTTAGGAAAGTCGGCATGTAATATATGCGGTTGTTTGTTGTCTTTAACGAATGACGAGTTTTATTTTATATGGCATGTGCTCCAGGTGACAATTTGATGCATTCGATAAATTTTGTTTTTATTTTATATAGGGGTATTCAAGAACCCGACCAAATCATAAAAGTTGGGTCGGTCGAGTTGGGTTAAATAAGTTGTTTGTTTGAGTTGGACCCTTCAATTTTTAAAACCGCTTAATTTGTCATTCCCGGTTCTAGAGTTTAAAAAAGGGCTTTGTAAAAGTAGGCAAAATAGAAGAAAAAAATTACGAGCGTGTCCTTTTTAAAAATAATTAGCATAAGCCACTCGTTTAAAAAAACAATTTTATTTTGTAGGAAAATTACATAAATATCATCCATACCAAAAAAAAACCATCGGCTATCAAACCAACGTAAAAAAAACATTATATTAATTTTTTTTTTTAAACTTTATAAATCTTCTGGACTTTTTAATTCACAAATTCCAACTAAAATTTTCTCCATAAAATTCTTTAACTATAAATAACTATTTTTTTAAAGATTTTACGTGAATACAATTTCTTGGTTATTCATAATTGTTTTGACTTTGGTAAAAAAATCTAAAATCTTTGGACATGTATTAATAAATAAATATGATTATTCAATAATACTAATATTAAAAATTAAAACTGTATTATAAATATTCATTAATATTGTATTATAAATACTTATTAATATTAATATTAAATATTAATATTGTATTATAAATACTCATTAATACTAGTATCAATCAATAATATTGTATTATAAATACTCATTAATACTAGTATTTATTAATACTTTGTTAGTATTAATAAATTAGTATTGTCTAATAAATACGATAGTAATACTAAATATTTTAAGAAAATAGAGCGATTATTCAAATATATGAAATAATCGTAATTATAATTAATTTTTAAAAATTAATAAATATAGTATTAATAAAATATTATTCCAATGAACATTTAATTTAATATTAAGAAAAATTGTATTAGGATATTAAATTATTTAGTCAGCAAAATTAATAACTTACTTAAAAAAAAATAAGATTATCACGTGACACACTTATAAAAATGAGCCACGTGAGTTGCGCACATCAAATATATATAATAATAATAGTTCAATAAATGTGAGGTTGAATATTCAAATCATTAAGCCATGTTTGAAACATTCGAACATCTTAATTTGTTTGAATTTTACATCATTAAATTTTATTAGAGATTTAAAATTAAATAGGAACATGAAAATAAGAGCAATAGTTGACACAATTTCGTTTTTTCTTAGATTACAACAATTAGGGGTGAGGGAGACTTGAACCCAAGATTTTAAAGTCATTAGGTGTACAACCATGCCGCTTAAGCTATTACTCTGTTGGCATGACACAATTTCGTTAATTAAATAATATTAACTATTTTTATTCTTATAAAATTGCAAAAAACTACACTCAAATTACTTTACTTTATTTTCTTATTTTTTTAATTCACAATTAAAGGAGGGAAGAATAGACTCATAACTCTTTTATCATGATAATATAATATTATTGTCATTGTATTATTTTGTGGTTTCATCTTTTAATTGATGATTTTTTTAAATTAAGCTTATCAATATTACTTTGAAGTTTTACTTATGTTATAAAAGTTGCTTTATTTTGAACTTTACTCTTTTGCTTCATTAGCTGTAAATGAAGGGTATTTTTGTAATTGCCCATTTACCCATTTACAATCTTAGCCGTTGATTTCTCCCTCCAATATTTGAATCAATCGTGTGGTCTCGATTCCTTCTTCTACTCAACCTTCGATTAAAAGCAAAGGCTATATAGCTCAAAGTTGTAGTTCATGAGAAATGAAAAAAATGATATACATTCTTCTTCTCTAGATATTTTGTTCTCATTTTCGTTTTCCTTTGCAAATTCCTTATTCGATTGGTTCTCGTTTGCTTTCGCATATACTCAATATTGTTTACAATTGGTATCAGAGCATTGTAATAAGGTTTCTTGGGAAGGTATCGAACCTTGATCATCATTGATCACAAGAATCGGCAAGAAGATGTCTGCAAGATTCGAGATCGAAAAGTTCGATGGACGAAATGACTTCGGAATATGGAAAAGGAAGATGAAGGCTCTTCTGGTGCAGCAAAAAGTCTCAAAGGCGCTAAAGATCAAGAAGGGGTCGGAATCATCTGCATCATCCTCAGAGGAAATGGAAATGGCAGAGATAGCGCTCAACACCATAATCCTGTATCTCGGAGACAATGTTCTCAGGAGAGTTGAAGACATTGAAGATGTGACAGACCTATGGAACAAGCTGGAAGAAATGTATGTATTCAGAACCCTTAGCAATAAAATCTATCTTAAGGAGAGATATTTTGGATATAAAATGGAATCCTCTAAAAACTTAGAAGAAAACATAGATGAATTCAACAAGATTTGTACAAAATTAAAAAATTCTGGTGAAACCATTGATGCCGAAAACCAAGCTGTAATTCTCTTGAATTCACTTCCTGAGCGATACAATGAAATCAAGACAACAATGAAGTACGGCAGGGATTCGATAACGGTTGATCAAATAGTTAATGGTTTAAGATCGAAAGAATTGGAGTTCAAAGCTGAGAAAAATCAATCGGAAGCCTTATTCGTCAAAAGTAAGAGTTTCAAGATTAGTAATTCGAAAAGCCAGAGACCATCTTCAAAGAACAGCAAGAACACTCCAAGTTCATCATCAACGAATTCAAGTTCGAGAGAGAAATCATTCTGTAATTATTGCAAGAAACATGGTCACACTAAGTTTGAGTGCCCCACGTTGAAGAGAAAGGGAAGATTACATATTAAGCCTGAAGCTAAAGAAAATGTAAATCTTCTAGCTGGTTATGACTCTGCTGAAGTTCTAATGGTGACTGATAAAATGAACAAGGAATCAGAATGGGTCATGGACTCCGGATGCACTTTCCATTCAACACCTCGTCAAGATTAGTTCATTAAGCTTGAAATGTGCGACTATGGAAAAGTGGTGCTAGGAAACAATCAGCAATGTGAGATTAAGGGGATTGGAGATGTGGCAATCAAATGTGAAGATGGAAATGTCAGAATTCTATCGCAAGTTCGATATGTTCCTGATTTGAAAAGAAATTTAATTTCTTTGGGAACTCTCGACAAGAATGGCTATGGATATGTTTCTCACAATGGCAAGCTATCAGTCTTAAAGAACTCATGTGTTAAATTGACAGGAGTACTTAAAGGAGGTCTTTATGTTCTACTTGGAGAGACAATCATGCCCGAAGCAAACTCTGAAACATCCTCAAGAACAGATGATTTTTCCTTATGGCATAAAAGACTTGCTCACCTAAGCAACCAAGGCCTTGAAGCTCTTCAAAAACAGTCATTGATTAGAGTGAAGAGATGTGAGCCTATTCCTTTTTGTGAGCATTGTGTGTTTGGAAAATCAAAGAAGAAAGCCTACGGGAAGTCTAATGCAAGGTCCACAGAGCCATTGCAATTGATACATTCAGACTTATGGGGACCTTCGAAGATTAAAACACATGGTGGAGCTAAGTATTACCTGTCAATGGTTGATGATTATTCTCGAAAGCTATGGGTTGTTTTGCTAAAATCAAAGAATGAAACTTTCTGTAAGTTTGAAGAATGGAAGAAATTGGTTGAAAAGCAATCCGGAAGAACTATCAAGGCACTTCGAACAGACAATGGTCTAGAGTTTCTAAGTAGGAGCTTTGAAAACCTATGCAAGAACAATGGAATCTATAGACAATTAACAGTGCCTGGTAATCCACAACAAAATGGATTAGCTGAGAGATTCAACCGAACAATACTTGAAAAAACTTGATGTATGCTTTCTAATGCAGGCCTACCAAAGATTTTTTGGGGAGAAGCTGTGATGACAGCCATTTACATCATCAACTGAAGCCCCTCATCTGCAATAGATCTTAAAACACCACAAGAAATGTGGATTGGCAAGCCACCGAGACTGGAACACATGAGGATTTTTGGCTGTGCAGCTTATGCTCATCATAAACAGGGGAAACTAGACATGAGAGCCAAGAAATATGTTTTCATTGGCTATCCTCATGGTGTGAAGGGCTATAAGTTTTGGTCAATTGAAGCTGGAGAGTCAAAGTGTATCATCAGTAGGGATGTAACTTTCAATGAAAAAAGTATGCCATGGATTGATGAGATGAGCAAAGGAAAAGAGACCACTAAGAGTGAT
Source organism: Sicyos baderoa (assembly GCA_037832685.1). Classification (NCBI taxonomy): domain Eukaryota; kingdom Viridiplantae; phylum Streptophyta; class Magnoliopsida; order Cucurbitales; family Cucurbitaceae; genus Sicyos; species Sicyos baderoa. The sequence goes on along the minus strand of JBBMEF010000002.1, from coordinate 915,775 downwards.
TTGGAAATGGAACTGGATTCCAAAAACGTTACTCAAGACAATACTTCTAATCTTATAGATACTTGTGATGAACAACTTGTAGAAGAACCTCATGATGAGGTTGCTCAGGAGGTTGAAGATGTAGATATGCAATCTTATCAACTAGCTAGAGACAGGACAAGAAGAGTAATCAGACCGCCTGCGAGGTATGATGAAATTGAATATGCAGGATATGCTTTGAATTGTCTTGAATTAACAGAGAATGATGAGCCATCTACTTATAAAGAAGCATTGGAACCATCAAATTGTCGAGAATGGCTGCAAGCCATGAATGAAGAATATTCATCTTTGATTAGAAATCAAACTTGGATATTAGTCCCAAGGCCAGATAAGCAACGTATAGTCTCTAGCAAATGGATCTATAAGCTAAAGCCTGGTGTTAGAACCAATGACAAGCCAAGATACAAGGCTCGTTTGGTGGCAAGGGGATACACTCAAGAAGAAGGTGTAGACTTCAATGAAGTTTTTGCACCTGTGGTCAAGCACACATCTATAAGGGCTATGCTTTCGTTGGCTGTTCAATATGACCTTGAACTTGAACAAATGGATGTGACAACAGCTTTCTTATATGCATCTCTAGATGAAGAAATTTATATGAATCAACCATTGGGTTTTAAAGATGAAGAGAATGTAGATGCTGTTTGTTTGTTAAAAAGGGCCATATATGGCTTAAAGCAGAGTTCACGACAATGGAACAAGTGTTTTGACAAAGTTATAAGCTCAAGAGGTTTTGTTAGAAACCGTTTCGATAGCTGCGTCTACAGAAAAGACATTCAGAATGAAGATTTTGTAATTTTGCTGCTATATGTAGATGACATATTGATGTGTTCCAACAGCAAAGAGGAGATTGCTACTATGAAGGAGCAATTGAAGGAAGCTTTTGAAATGAAGGATTTGGGTTCGGCCAAACGTATCCTAGGAATGGAATTAATGAGAAATAGAGAAAACAATTCCCTGCATATTTCACAGATGAGTTACTTGCAGAGAGTGGTTTCAAAATTTCACATGGACAAATCTCTAAAAATGGTGAAAACACCAATGACACAACATACAAAGCTCAGCAATTTGTAAACGCCAAAATCAGAAGAAGAAAAGGAAGAGATGAAATGAGTATCTTATGCAAATCTTGTTGGAAGCTTGATGTATGCAATGGTGTCATGTAGACCAGAGCTGGCTTATTCCATGAGCATTGTCAGCATATTCATGGCAAATCCAGGAAGAGCACATTGGGAAGCTTGTAAATGGGTGTTGAGATATGTCAAAGGCACCATTTCCAGATGATTGCAATATTCAAAAGAAGAAGAAAATGTAGTCAATGTCAGAGGTTTTGTGGACTCAGACTATGCAGCAGACATGGATAAAAGGCGCTCACTTACCAGTTTCATTTTCTACCTGTTTGGAAACGTGATAAGTTGGAAGGCAACACTGCAAAACATTGTAGCTTTGTCCACTACAGAGGTCGAGTACATCGCCTTGACAGAGGTAGTCAAAGAGTCGATATGGCTGAAGGGGATGATCTCTGAGATGACTGGAGAAGACTGTTCAGTAGACATGTTCTGTGACAGCCAAAGCGCCATTGCAATTTCAAGAAATCTTATACACCATGGAAGGACTAAACACATTGATGTGCGTTTTCACTATGTGCGTGATGTTATTGAAGCAGGAACAATCACGCTTCATAAAGTTGAAAGTGAGCACAACCGGCTGATGTCTTCACGAAGGCAATGGGAAATGACCGTTTTATGTATCTCTGCAGTCTGCTCAAGCTGGAAGCTGATTGAGGATCAGAATCATCTATGGTTTCTCGGCAAAAGGAGTTTTCCGTTCAACAGAGGCTTTTGTTATAAAAGTTGCTTTATTTTGAACTTTACTCTTTTGCTTCATTGGCTGTAAGCCTGTAAATGAAGGGTATTTTTGTAATTGCCCATTTACCCATTTACAATCTTAGCCGTTGATTTCTCCCTCCAATATTTGAATCAATCGTGTGGTCTCGATTCCTTCTTCTACTCAACCTTCGATTAAAAGCAGAGGCTATATAGCTCAAAGTTGTAGTTCATGAGAAATGAAAAAAATGATATATATTAATCTTCTCTAGATATTTTATTCTCATTTTCGTTTTCCCTTGCAAATTCCTTATTCGATTGGTTCTCGTTTGCTTTCGCATATACTCAATATTGTTTACAACTTAGTTTCCTTTGTCATGTTATCTAGCTTTTATTAATGTATATTAATGATTTAGGTCATAAATTTATGTATCATGTAATTTGAAGATGTTCTTATCGACCCTGACTAGGAAGTTTTTTTTGTTTAGTAAGGAAGTTGAACATTCATACTTCACATGTGTAATAACAAAACAAATGTCTTAAATAAATTACAAAGTAACTTTTGTATCAATAAACGTTTGTTAATGGGACCAAAAGTGTTTTAAAAACATTTTGAAAATACATTTAGAAGAAAACGGTTTTTTGATATTTTTGCTAGGAATATTTTTTCAAATATGGGTTATGAACATTTCCACTATTTTTTATAGTACAAAATGGGAGAGGGGACTATGAACTCCGTACAACTAATTTAAAATAAATGAGAAATAAATATTAATTTTTAGATAAACTCGATAATATGAAATAAAGCCTTCTTAGAGTCGTTTGAAAAACGGTTATGAAATAAAAATCAAAATTTTAGGCCCCGTTTGATAACCATTTGGTTTCTTGTTTTTGGTTTTTCAAATTTAAGTCTATTTTCTCTCAAAATTCCTACAATGTGCTCCATCCTCCCCATCATTTATCCATCTTTCTTTAAGAAAGTAGGAGAATACTAACCAACTTTTAAAAACAAAAACAAACTTTGAAAAACTACTTTTTTTTGTTTTTAAAAGTTGGTTGATCTTCCCCTACTTTCTTAAAGAAAGATGTATACATAGTAGAAAAGATGAAATAAATTGTAGGAAATTTGAGAAAAAATAGGCTTAAATTTGAAAAACAAAAAACAAAAAACCAAATGATTATCAAACGGGACCTTAGTTTATTATCATTTATCTACCATTATTTACAACGATTCATTTTACTAAGAAGTCATTTCAATTTTTAGCCTTTTTTAAAAAAAAAAATTGAAAAGTAAATATAATTTCAATCTTACACTACTATTACACCCTCCGTGAATTTGGAAAAAAAGAAAAGAGATTTAAAAAAAAATCCATCTTCCTTACACGTAATTCTTTTTACATTTTAAAAAAAGAAAAGTCCTTTTAATAATTTGTTGTTTAATTTTCTTTCCCTGGTTTATTTTAGGGGTTTTTGCTAGACCAAATTGATAAAATATTTACGATATTAAGTAAATTTGAAAAAATTATTAACTATAATCAAATATACGATATAAACTATATTATCATAATGTATATTATAATAATAATAATAAATAATAATAATAATAATTTCTCGATAATCAATTCATATTTTAAGCTTTGTTGAGTTTAAATAAATGAGTTAAATAAACTAAATTAATACATTAATATTTTATTATTGAATTGAGTCTACTTCCTTAAGATTATTATTGAAGTTGGGCAAATTTGCCACCCCATACGTTCGAGTGAGCCTAACCCCCAATAACCTTATTGACCATACTCTCAAAGTATAGTAAATCTTCTTTAATATAAATACTATGTTTTCTCTTTTATCTTCCTCAAACAAGTATTAACCAAATTTGAAAAATAAAGCAATTTAAAAAAAAATAATCAAAATTTGACTTAACTTTTAAAAAAATATAGATAAAATCCAGACGTCAAAACAATGAATTTTAAGGACATAATATTTTATTAACTTAATTTTCAAAATTAAAAATTGAAAATCAAGTTGTTGTTAACTGGGTCCAAACTTTTTTATTCATATTTATCTTTTGTCGATAAGAATATTATTGGAATCTATAATGTTTAAACTAATTTAGCTATAATTTAAGTTGATATTTTCATCCCCATTAAAACAAGACTTTTTTCAAATAATAAATTGTATTTAATTGATGGTAATGTTTTAACTAATTTAGCAATAATTTTGAGTTGATATTTCCATCTCCATTAAAACAAGACCTTTTTTAAATAATAAATTGTATTTAATTGATGGTATGCTAGATGAGAGTGGCTTTAAACTTTGCAGGCAACTATAGCAGCTCCAGTGAAAGGCAAGATGTTGAAAGGGCGATGCCTTTGTTACACAGTGATCATTACCACTATTTTCAGTGTAGCAATTTCAGGGTATTGGGCTTTTGGAAATGAGGCCCAGGGAACAATTCTTGCTAATTTCATGGGCCCAGATAAGCCCATATTGCCTTCTTGGTTTCTCACCATGACCAATACCTTCCGCCTCGTGCAAGTTTCAGCCGTCACCAGCGTAAGATATCATATCTTCTTAATTTTGCCTATTTAAAAAAAAAAATATTTTTAAATCTGTAGCCTCTTAGTTATTAGATTATATATTATTTCATGTAAACTACCATAGAGTTGAAATTAATTAATACTAATCAAGATAATCAACTGCGTTACTGACTCATTTAGTAATAACATCTAAGATATTAATTAAAATTGTTTGAGTTTTTTTTAGTAATTGAATAGTGCACAAATTTTAGACGAGATCCTTACAAACACCCGTTGATATTCATAAGAATATCTACTTTGAAATTGAGATATTGTTAATATATATATTTTTTACTATAATCATATTTAAAATTTAAGAAATTTGAATCTACAATTTCTATATCGAATATCAATTATCGATGAGTTAAATTCATGCTTATACAAGACATTACTATTTGAATGTGTAAGATAATGAAGTTTTTGATAATAATATCACATTTTTCTCCCAGTTGTATTTTTGTTGTTGATGTGAGAATGTGATGCAAAATCTCGGTTGCACAAACTGATTTGATGTGACGTAATTTTAAAACATAAGATACTAGCATTAGTGTGTTGTTGTGTCCAATAAACTTTGATGCTCTTAAGTATATATTAGTTACAAAAAAATGTTGAATTGAGTTTATGTGATATATGGTGATCGTGAATAAGATTGAACTTTTGTTTATACAGCTTTTCTCTAACATATGTGTCGTTGTCATACGAAGTTTTTCTAGCTGAATGAGAGAGAATACAAACATTTCAGATCAGTCCTAACGAACTAGTAGAATGTGTTCCTCTTTGAAAAGTTAGAGCTTTACCTTAACAACTCATTATTTAAAAACTAACTTGTAGTCTTAATTTATTGAATAATCTATTTGTTTTGGGGTATTTACAAGCCAACAAATGAAGCATTTGAGAGTAAATTTACAGATCCAAAAAAGAGTCAATTTTCAACTCGTAACATTGTGCCGAGATTAATATCACAGTCATTAGCGGTCGTCGTTGCCACCATTTTTGCAGCAATGTTTCCTTTCTTTAGGGATATAATGGCACTATTTGGAGCATTTGGATGCATTCCTATTGACTTCATTTTGCCTATGGTTTTCTACAATGCCACTTTCAAGCCTTCAAAGAAAGGTCATGTTTTTGGGTAAATATTTTGATTGTGACAATTTCTTTGGTGCTGGTGGCAGTTGGGGGCGTTGCTTCCATTCGACAAATTGTAATAGATGCCAAAACTTATAATCTATTTGCCAATATGTGAAAAGTTTTACAATTTTATAGAGGTTACAATATTAGTTTGATCTCTATACTTTAAAGTTTTATTTTAATTGATGTATTTTATATGTCAAAATTAGTCTAAATTTAGTCTTGAGGTAGGAAATAGGATTATGATAGCTTTTTCTTTTTATGAAAATCAAGTTTATATTCTAACAACCTTTCCATTTTTGTTTTTTTAAAAAACCTTTCCATTTATTTTATATTGACTACAACTTACCAAAATTTGTGAACAACTCAATATATCTTGAGTTTTTTTGTTTATTAATATTATAAATATGTTTGATTAAATACTTTTTTTTATTGTCAATCGACCAATAGCTCAATCGGTATTATTGTACAAAATGAATGAAATTAATTTAAAAAATACTACAATTGTAATGAAGAGTAAAAAATTTGCTATGAATAACAAATTTTTTATAATAAATCATTCGTCTCTTAAAAATTTAAATTTGTCAAAAAAAGAATGAATTTATTTTGACTCTAACTCATCTACACAAACAAACTAGATTTTTAATTCTATAGATTCATACAACTCATTTATATTTTGACTCAAACACTTCTACCAAAAAATCACATTCATTACTCTAATAAAACTGGTGAAAGGAGATTACAAATATCAATTCCAGAATCGAATTGTAACTAATTAAACTGGATTTCCACCAAACAATGAAATCACTCGACCACGACTCTCGTCCCTAAGTTGTAGTTGCTCAAACCCTTAAAAAGAGACTTCGCGAATTTCAAACATTGAAGAGTAAAAAAAAGAAGCGCGAATCGTCGCTCCGGCGGCCGGAAAGTGTCAACTCAGAAGTAGGATGAGTCAGCTCGTTCCGGCGAGGACCGAGTGGACTCACCACCGGCTTTGCGATTTCGCCAAGGCCGCCCTTATAAAGATCTTCACGCACCCCTACGTCACGGTCCGTTGTTAAATTCAATCTTCAATTCGCGCATTTGATTTATGTTTAAAGAAATGCGTGTGAGATGTAACTAGGTTTTGATTGTGAAGGTTTGTGATTTGTATTGTGCACGAGGAACGGATGCGGAGAAGTGGGACGAAGCTCAAATCAGTCACTATATTGGAATCGGTATCTAGGTTTTTTTTTTTTTTTTTTTTTTTCATCCGAAGAATTTGAGTTGAGCTGCTTTGTTGTATTTAGGTTTTGTTTATGATGGAATTGTTCCTTTTCAGATGTGTCGAGTTCTGGAATCGGCCAAATGCGAGAGGCGTGGGAGACCGAGAGGAAGGGTTACACTGCTGAATTCTTTGAAGTTGATCCTTCCGTGGTGAGTTTTTTTCGCTGTTAATGATTTAGTTTCCTCCAATCATTAGGTTAACCTTTTGGATTGTTATCATGGTATAGAACAGGAGGTTATGTGTTCAAATCCTTGTCGAGTCGTCCCTAATTAAAATTGAATTCTATTTGTACGGCATTTCTTAAATTTCCAAGCTTACAAGTGAAAGAGTGTTAGCTGATATAATTAAATTAAACTCAACCGATGCAAGTTTTTCTTGAAACTATAGAGTTATATGCAGTGTTAGAGTACTTTTACTAGTAAGGTGTGCTCAAGTGTAATTTGGTAGATGAGAGAGGCTCCATGTGATACTTTGTTCGAGGGGAGGATTGTTGGGTATACAAAACAACGTGTAGTCCCACATTGAATAAATAAGCGCTAGATCTTTAATTTTATAAATGAGGACAAATATCTTCATTAGTATGAGGGCTTGTGGGTGAAAGCAAAAACAAAATCATGAAGACATATTTTCAAAGTAGACAATATCATACCAATGTGGAGATTTGTCTTGAGTTGTTGTTCCTTAATTAGTGCTCTGATACTACAAACAAATCTCCACATTGGTATGATAGTGCTCAAGTGTAATTCGGAAAATGAATATCCAATCAAAGATGGGGTCAACACTTCTTTTTGGAAAGATATATGGATTAAAGATAAACCCCTCTTATTATCTTTTCCCTTATTATTTAGCCTTTCTTCTTTCAAAGATGCCTCAGTCAAACAGCTGTGGGATCCTCCAACAAACTTGTGTAATTTAGTTGTGAGGAATTATCTGAAAGATGATGAGATCAATCAGCTGGGGGAGCTCTTACAGATCCTACAGGCTGTTACACTATACATTGGTATGGATCAATCAAAAACTCAGGACAATCTTACATATCAATCAAATTTTTTTCTATGGGAAATGACTCATGGAGAATTAAATGTTCAAGACAATCTTCATAATAGAATGCCTTTTATGTTCTTATCCCCCACTGTTGTGTTCTTTGTAATCAACATGGGGAATCCCAAGCCCACTTGTTGAGTTTTTGCTCATTTGGGTCTATGTTTCTGAAATATGATGAGAATGGATTTCAATTGGCCATTTGTGCTGCCTGGAGATATCAACAGCTTACTTCAGATAACCCTTTGTGGTCACCCCTTCAAGAAAAGGAAAAAATTCCTTTGGGAGAACATTGTGTGTGCCTTTTGTTGGACGATTTGGCTGGAACGTAACAGAAGATTTTTTCAAGACAAGGATCTTCCATTCAGCCGGTAATATGACAATATTGTTATTTTGGTTGTTTCGTGGTGTAAACGACAATCTATTTTCGATTCCTATAACTTCAATACTCTCCTATCTAATTGGAGAGGCCTTATGTAGTTCTTTCTCCCTTTTGGGCCATCTGCCCTTTCCTTTGTAATTTCATTTCTATCAATGAAATCATTTCCTTATCAAAAAAAGAAAATGACTATCCAATGAGGGAAGACTTGATGTGGTACTTTGTTTGAGGGGAGAATTGTTGGAATACAAAAAAAAGTATAGTCCCCCATTAGTTAAATAATGGGTAGATCATGAGTTTATAAGGGAGGGCAAACATCTCCATTTGTATGAGACATTTTAGGTGAAAACAAAATCATGAGGGTTTATGCCCAAAGTGGACAGTATCATACTAATGTGGATATTCGTCCTGGTTTGTCGTTCCTTAACATTTCTGTTATTTTCCTGCTGATTGTATTCTGTTTTGACAGGATTATATTGAAACTCAGTTGAAAGACAAAACTGAGACAGTGGATCTAGTCTGCTGCTTGCAGCATCTGCAGGTTCCTACATGTTTTTTCTTGTCATATTTGGATTTAGGGGAGAGAGTTGAATATTGTCTTCCATATATTAGATGATGTATGCTTAATATGAAGGATCCTTTTGCAGATGTGTTTTGAAACTGAGGAGAGAGCAAGGAGACTTCTACATAATGTGTCTTTATTGCTTAAGCCTGGGGGTTATTTTTTTGGTATTACTCCAGACTCGTCTACAATATGGTATGAAATCATAATCCAATTGTTTAGGCCCCGTTTGATAACCATTTTGTTTTTTGTTTTGGGTTTTTGAAATTTAAACTTATTTATACTAAAATTTCCTACATTGTGCTCCATCTTTGTAGGAAAGATGGAGCACAATGTAGAAAATTTGAGTATAAATAAGTTTAAATTTCAAAAATAAAAAACAAAAACATATGAATGCCAATGTATTCATCTTTTTTAAAGAAAGCATGTGAATGCCAATCGAATTTCAAAAATAAAAACAAGCTTTTGGAAGCTACTTTTTTTTGTTTCCAAATGTTGGTTTTGTTTCTTAAAATATAGGTAAGATGTAGGTATCTAAATTTTAAAAAACATATGGTAAGATAATTGTTGTTGGCTTAAATTTCAAAAACGAAAAACGAAAAATAAAATGGTTATCAAACATAGGCTTAGGAATTTTCCTTTTTTCCGAGCACTTGCAAATTATTGGTGCAGTGTAACTTTCAATTTCTTTTTTATTCTCGTTTTATATTTTTTAGTAGATAATTTATAGTTTTCCAACACTTGTCAAAATTTAAGAAGTGTTGTGAAGTTCAAATTGAATAACATAATTCTCTACATTGATTGAATCTAACATTTAAAGGTCATTGATTTATGACAACTCTACTGCAGTGTTAACTTGGATTAGCTACCAGAAATCAGGACTACTCAAAATTAAAAATTTACACATTCGTGAAACTTGACTACCAGCCAATGTTATGTATCCTGTGGCTTTTCTAAGCATGTGTTCTGTGTAAATGTTCATCATTTTGTAAGATTTAGTTCGTTTTTTTTTTTTTTTTTTTTTTAATTTCAACAACATTTGAGGGTGGGGGATTCTAACCTTCACCTTTCGGTCATAAGCACATACTTAATGCCAGTTAAGTTATGCTTCTCTTTGGCAGATCTTTTGCTTTTGAATTCAAGTTTTCTTTTCTTTCGAACTAATGAAGTAATATTCTGCGCCACATTATTGCTGTGAGAAAGAAGAAAACAAAAAGCCCTGAAATATTAGATTGTTTTACTTTTGAAGGGCAAAGTATCAGAAGAATGTTGAAGCATATCACAATAGGAGTGCTACCATGAAGCCTAATATTGTACCGAATTGCATTAGATCGGAAAGCTACATGATTACCTTTGAAATCGAGGAAGAGAAGTATGTTTAATTTGATATCCTTAGAATATTTCTGAGTCTCTGGATTGTTTTAATGAATGGTTTTTGTTAGAGGTGTACATGGGTTGGGTTGGGTTGGGTTGAGGGAGGTTTTCAACCCAACCCAAATTTTCGGGTTGGTCATTTTCTTAACCCAACCCAACCCAATTGAAGAGGCAACCCAACCCAACCCAACCCTTATATTTTCGGGTTGGGTTGGGTTGGGTCATCGGGTCCAATAATATGCTATAATATAAATATTTTTTATTAAATCAATCCTACATTATACATAAACAGAATATAATCTCCAATCGAGATAATAAAATGAATGTAACTA
>JBBMEF010000002.1:890734-900734 GCA_037832685.1 Sicyos baderoa | reverse complement strand
GGAATTAAATTAGTTTTAGGCTTGTGGGAATTGAGATTTGGTGTTCTCGGTTATCGTAGTTCTTCGCAGATTATGGGGTACACATGAATCAGTTACAAATTATGGATTTTTAAAAATCTTGTAATTGGAGTGAGTAGAAAAAGAAGAGAGATGAGGTAGAAGATGACTCTTGACTATTTTGATTTTTTTTATTATTTTGTTGCCAACTCATTAAATTTGTAACTATGGTTAACTTTTTTTTTAACTTCAAGGACTATTTTTAAGCTTTTGTTAAGGAAAATTCCAGAAATTTATGGAAATGGATATGGAAGTGTGGTAATTTTTCATTTCTTAGGTTACAAGGATGGTAAACAAAAATGAAGAAGATGAAAGTCTACCTCATTTTGAATTTTTTATTATTTTTTTCTTGTCAACTCATCAAATATTTAATTATGGTAACTTTTTCTCTAACTCAAGGACCATTTTTAAGCTTTGTGCAAAGTTGAAGGACTAAAATTGGACTTTTGATAGTTGAGGGACCAAAATGAAACTTGGTTGATAAATGAAGGACCAAAATAGTATTTTAACTAAAAAATTAAAGAAGCATTTATAATCCAAAATTTAAAACACAATTAAATTCAAAAAAAAAAAAACTAAATTTTTACAATTAATCTATTTGATAACAACTTCCAGATGACAAATGAAAGAGCTGACACTCAAATCTGAAGAGAAAACAAGGATTCATAGAATAACAAATAATTTGATGAGTAAAGTTTTCATTGATGACTGGTAGGTACCCTTCAATACAAGCATTAATCCCAGGCCCAATGTGAAGCAGAACTGCATAATACAATTTCAAAGCAATGATTCAATAATATCACTCTTTTTTTCTTCTTTCTTCTTCCTTTCAGCTTTCTTCTTTTTGGGATTGAGGGAGGGGTGGATTAGCTGTTGTTTTCTTCCAACTATAATAACTTAAATTAAATAAATAATCCTAGAGAATTAAGTTATTAATGAACCTAACTTTTCTTTTTCCTCTTTAAAATGTAACTCTTACAAAGAATGTGTCGCTATAGCACGGATGGTTCACCGATTCTGGAGCCCCTCGATCGCCTTCTTCCATTGCCATGCTCGCTGTTTTGCGTCCTCGAAAGAAGCTATCTTTTTTGGCTGAAGATTGAACATTGGTTTAGAACAGTGAAGAAACAAAACAAATGTGTCATGGCTTTGAAAACAGAATGATCAAACAGCCTATCATATTTTACTTGACAAAGAGAATTTGGGCCCATTTGAAAACTATTTTGTGTAAAAAATAACCTTCTATACTAACAGTACTTTTTTTTTTTTTTTTTTTTTTCTTTTGAGATGTGGATAAAATTTCTTTTTTTTTTTTTTTTCCAAAGAGGTACACATTAATAAACAACTATTTTTCAACAAACAAAAAAAAAAAGTAGATTATAAATTTAGTCACTATGATTTGAAAATTTCAGTCCATATAATTTTAAAAGTTTGAGTTTAATAATTCCTATGGTTGGAAGAAAGTAGGAATTTAGTATCTATGGTTCTAAAAATTAAAATTTAGTCCTTATGGTATGAAAAAGCCTTCAATAGAATTCATCAAATCATAGAGACTAAATTCTAGTTTTTAAAACCACGGGGACTAAACTATAAGAACCAAATTTATAATTTACCTCATAAAAAATAAAATGTTTATCAAACAGGTCACTCACCCAAATTATCAAATAAGATTGATTAAGCCACTTGGTAAAACTTAGAGCATTAGAAAAAGAAGCATAGAGTTCAGTTAAAATGGCATACTGTGCAAATCTTGAAATGTGAAGGACTAGTCACTTGGATGTTGAGGTCATTAGGATTGTCAGACCAGATGATGTTCCCCTTGACAATGAGCTTTGAAGGATCAACATAAATCAACTTTGGTTTGTTGGTGAGGATGAGCTGCACCTTTTTGCTTGTTATTTTCTGAAGTTTCTTCACCATTGAAATCATAAGAACAGATTCTCCAGGTTCAAGGAATTGTTGCCTGTTAACATGGAAATCAACATTTAGATGGGCCATCATGAGTTAGTGGTCTAAGTTTTAGAAAATCAAAAGATTGTGGGTTCAATGCATGACGGTCATCTACTTATAAATTAATTTCCTATGGATTTCTTTAACAATCAAATATTATAGGTTGAGACAGTTTGTCTTATGAGAATAGTGGATGTGCGTGTAAGCTGTCACTAACGCTTATAATTTTTTATTTTTTTAAAGTATTTTCCCTGCTTCGTGAAAAATAAATGTTGAATTTCAGGATTACTCGAGGCAAATAAAAGTTAAATTAAATCAACAACACATTTTTAAACAGATTTATTCCTCTAACTACCCTTCAATAGAATGTAGAGGAAATTAAATCCAAGACATCTTCCCAAACAAGATGATATAGTCATATCACGACAAGAACAAATACCATTTCGAATCAAAGGAGTCTATCGATGCAAGCCGAGTGACGTTATGTGACCCATCGGAAGTTGATGCAGAACCAGCATTCCCATCATTTTGTCTCGGTGCACCATCTCCAATATGTGAAGGATTCCAAGACGACTCGGAGCTATTGTCGTTTGCATTTGAATGAGGCTACACAAACGAAAGTGAGATTAAGTATTTGACAAGAACACATGGATCAAATTAATGATACAGGACACTCTTTTTATTGACCAATACCACTGCTTCCAAAGCAAGACTGGGAGGGGTTTGTGCTCTTATGTTCTTCCAATCAATCCCCTCAAAGAAGGGATGACTTTTGAGAGAAGCATAACCCTCAGCTCCGGCACCTGGTCTCTTGATGGGATCTAAATCCTGAAAGAGATTAAAAGACGAGTAATGAGTTACGGCCGAGCTCACGCATAGAACATATGATGAACGTTTTATCACGGTATCATAAGATTTAAATGCAAAAGCATAATATTTCTCATTAAACTGGATTAACAGCTACCCAAGTGCATCTTTTCACAATCCATATATTTATTGAAATCTGAAAAGTACTAAAATGAATCAGTAAAAGATAATACAAGAACTTCACTTCACTGAGCATTCTGAGAAAATTCATCGTTCTAATCGGATACGTACCAATAGGTGGTCGATGAGATCCCTAGCTTGCTCTGAAAAATAGCTGGGAAATTTTATATCTCGCGCGACAATTTTTTGAAAAATAAGCCATTCGCTTGCATCTTTAAAAGGTGAGGTCCCTGATAGCATCTGGTACACTGTGCACCCGAGCGCCCAAAGGTCATTTCTGTTTTCAAATCCAAAAAAAGTATTTTTATATGAAGAGCACAGAAAATAGACAAATGAGTTACCTGATTCTCAAGACAAAAAAAGAGAAATTATTCAAGGTGATAGCCACAATGTCTAAACTCTACAATATATTGTGAAATTTATAACTTTTTGTTTCCCTCCTAAATCCATCCGCATAAAACCGCCAGCCACATTGCATTATGAATGGATAATTTTTATGAACTCATTACCCGAAAGTTGCAGGGGAGGAATTAAGAACTTCTGGAGGAACATATGCGGCAGTGCCCACAAATGTACAGGCTTTATCATCTACATGTAAAAATTGGTGCAAACCATGTCAAAAACCGCTCGAACGAAATTCATAAATACTTCAACTGTGACATCGACCATAACAAACCTGATGCTGCAGCATTCGGAAGCACGGTAATTTGACTATCGACCATAGGCTTTACACTCCCAAAATCAGCTATTTTGATATGTCCATCAGTAGTAAGCAGCAAGTTCTCAGGCTGTCAAAAAAATATGTTATTTATGTTTGATCTGCCAAATGTCCACAATAATAGAGCAGATATAGATAATAAACCTTGATATCTCGGTGAATCAATCCCATGTTGTGTATGTATTCAAGAGCATCGACGACTTCTGCAGCGTAAAACCGAGCTTCATCCTCTGATAGACGACCTTTCTGTTGATAAATTAGGTGAGGTCTTAGAATGAAAAAAACGAAAAAAATACCAACAAACTTATACATTTGCTATATACTGACTATGACATTCTTTTCCAAAGTGAAAATGCAATGTTAAACCCATCCACAGCTTCAAAACTAATCAAGATTGAGAAAAGATACATAAAACCTTATGACAGAAAAATGGTTTTAGACTTAAAATATCAGTAACAGGGGAAGTTTGAAACCAAGCAGAAAGTGAAACATGCTAGCAAGATTTCACCAAGGAACTTCTCTCCAAAAAAATTCCAAGTAAACATGTAACACCCCATGATCACAAAACTTGAACTCCTAAACAGAAAAAAAAAAAAATATATATATATATATATGAACAATCGCCACACAAGCGAAGGGTAAACACACGTTTTAAAGTTCTTACGAATCAACGTACCCTAGTTATCTGATCAAAAAGTTCCCCACCTTCACAGGATTCCAATGCCATATCTTAACATCGAAAAAAAATGAGTATCAGTAAGAAAACAACATAGATAAAAGAAACTGTGCAAATAAAAAGGAGCAAGTTGACTTTTGACCAAGCATACGAAAAGATAAATGATAAATAAGAAAAATACGTACACAAAGAAAAAGTATCCTGAAAGGTAAAAAATAGTCTGACAACACCAGGATGGTCCAACTGATCAAGTACAATTCTTTCCAACTTCACATATGCAGTTTTATTTTCTTTGGTGATGAATTTTTTGTCCATTATCTTCAATGCATATACCATTCCTGTATCCTTCTTCTTTGCCCTCACAACCTGGTGACAAAATTAGAAGGCCATTTATAAAGCAATAAATAAAACAAAAGTCGATATCACTATACTTGCCCTTGATAGATAAAGATAATAATATAATGAAAGTAAATGTCCATCTCATGACTAAATATGTCAAATTGACCTTCATCTCTTAGGCCATTTTCGATTCCTTCGCTTTTCTAAAATTCTTCATTTTACTCGTATTGCATTAAATTCTTTTTTTGGTATTTGTGAGTGCTCGGGCTAGCTTATGCATATATCGACTATTATCACAAGATAAGCCGTCTAACCCTACAACATTTGGCTATCAGGGAAACCCGTAGGAAATTCCGAAATAGGTGGCCATCATGGATTGAACCTATAACCTCTTATAGATCTCCAAGACTCTCTTTGTCCACTAGGCCAACCCATGATGGTTTGCATTAAAAATTCTTTAAGTTATTCATCATTAAATTTGTTAGCAGTGTTATTAAATTATTACTTTGCTTATACTTTTTTTTTTGTATATATTTGTGAGTGTCTGGACCAAGTTACGCACACTTCAACTATTCTCACGAACAGAACGTATGACCCTACAACATCTGATTGTCAAGGTAGGTGGCCTGACCGCCATGGATTAAACTCATCACCCGGCTCTTAGATCCTCAAGGCTCTCTTTTCCCACTAGGCCGCCCATGATGGTTATTTTGTTAACATATTTGAACGTGCAAACATGCCATTTGGAAGAAATAGATATCGTCAATGGGCATATAAGATTTTTCTGATAGGCAATTAAGTTCTATGTCTCAAGTAGCATCCAAGCAAGATCTTTCCCATTCCACATAAGGGATCTAACAATCAGTGTCCAAGAAAGTATGAAAAAGAAGAGAAGAAAGAACATGCACAAAACAAATACTCCATTTACATGAGTTTAAAGGAATCCTAGTTCATATTTAACTCCACTTTTGTTTCTCAGCTTGAGATATTTGCCAATCCAGTTCAATTTTCGAGCAAAATCAAAGTTAATCCGATCACATTGACTCGACCTCGAATAAAAACGATCCTAGTCCTAGTCCATAAGATTTAAGAATGAGAAAACAAATCAAAGCAGGATTAGGCTAGCGGTAATAGACATGTATCTTCGACCGTAGATTGCAGACCCAGATGTTGATGTTAGTCCTAAAAAGAATGGAAATATTAAATTAATAAACAATATTAAATTATTAATCGCATTCTATGATATCTTTTCTTTTTTTTTTGAAACAAGAATGGAAATATTAAATTAAATTATTAAATTAAAAAGCATTCTATGATATCTAAGGATTCTCATTCCAATACCTAATTTAATTTATCACAGAACCAACCAAATCGTCATTAATTAAACCATGTCACCAACACAAATTTAACATCTCTACATCTGAAAAAGCCAGCAAAATTTCTTTAGATGCATAAATTGAAACGGATTTAACAGACATGATCCAGAACAGAACAAAACAAGACCATAAAATTAAATTAAATCATTATTAGGAAAAAAAAAAAAACCCCTCCAAAGAAACGAATAAATTATGAACTTATCAATGAAATTCGAGGAATAAATCTGCAAAAAAATACCTTGGAATAAGAACCAACGCCATAAATCTTCCCCAATACAAAATCCTGGGCAGTAAAATTCTCCTGAGGAGCCCGAAACGCAAAGCTCTTGGATCTCTGAACATTGCCGCCATTAGAAGCGTTGCTCTGATTCTGAATCATCAACTTGGCGTCAAAATCCTCCTCCATTGCCAACATCTCTATCTTCAAAACCCTTTTTCCTACATTAATCGTCAATTTCCTCTCTCTAGACTCCCAATTTCTCCCCTCTCTCTCTACAAATCCCCTGTTCTTGGACACAGAGCCAATACAGTCAACAGCAACAACAAGAACAGATGAGAAAGCAGAAATTCGATGATTTTTAGAAAGAGGCGTAAAAGAAAGTGGGAACTCGGATGAAACCCCTAATTTTGAGGTGAAAATATGGAAATTCGTGGATTTGGACAAGCTTTTTTTAGCTTTGTAAGGAGATTTCAAAACCCTAGAAAGGTAAAAAGGTGAGAGAAATTTGGGAATTTGGAAATGGAGGAGAGAGATTGTGTGAAGGAAATTTTCATGGAAGAGAGAAGTTGAAGCACATGGGATTGGATGATGGAGATCAATTGAGATCAACTTGGAGGGTTACTGGCCTTAACTTGGAGGGTTACTACCCTAAACATGTTTTTCTTTTGTGGAACAATGGAGGGTAGGGAAGGCTAATTAGGGCATATGAGAATTGGGCACTTGGCAGCAGCACAATAAAAGGAATCTTTCTTTGGCTGATTATATGGTGTTTTCTTTTTATAAGGTTGGCTGTCCCTTAACTAATTTAAAAAGGTGTCATTTCAAGGGCTTGGTGGATCTTTTAATCAATTTATCATTATGAGCTAAAAGTAGTCAATTTCTAATATTACCAAAAAAAAGAAAAAAAAAATCTAATATTGGCATATTTCTAAAATAGTTATGGGGTCCTCTTTCCTATAGTTTAAAAGTTAAATTATTTATTCTTTTCAATCTTACCCTGTCATTTTAAGTAAGAATTTAAATTTTTGGCCTCAAATTTGGGATGGTGGGTTTGAAATAGATTAATACTATTTTTGTTGTATTTAGTTTTTATGGTAAGATAGAATATAGTTCCTATAATTTGGAGCAAGTTGGAATTCAATTTTAATCTTTTTAAAAAATTTAATGATGGTCATATGTTAGTAATGATGGTCTGAATGATTGATTCAACAAAAGATCACATCATTTACATATGAATGATTACAACACATGTACTAATTTGTCGTGATTACAAATGATATGAGCTATTTTTTAAGTTTTATCGAATTGAAAAGGTTAAATTAAAGCTTTTAAAGTTATAAAACTAAATTCTAACTTCCTCCGAGTCACACTAATTAAATTCTTATTTTTAAAATTATAAGAGAACTAAATTCTAAGTTTAATTATAGGAGTCAAATTTATAATTTAACTTTTTTCCTTAAAAATTAATGTTAGCAATAGCATAATTCAAGCACAATTGACATGTATTATCAACCAAAGATTAAGACCCCGTTTGATAATCATTTCGTTTTTTGTTTTTTGTTTTTATTTTTAATATTTTAAAAACATATTCGTTTGATAACCAATTTTAGATTTTGTTTTTAAAATTCTAAAAACATTTTTAAAATATTAAAAGAATTATAAAATCTAAAAAAAAATAGCTTTTAAAATTAAGGTTTTGTTTTTGTTTTTAAAAAAATATAAAAAAATCAAGAATAAATAGTAAAAAACTAAAAAAAGCCAAGTGAAATGTGAAATCTGAAAACAAAAACAGTTATCAAACATGTTTTTTAGTTTTTAATTTTTAAAAACATAAAACTGAAATGAGTTATCAAACATATATTATTTTTATTTTTCAAAACAAAAAATTAAAAACTAAAAATAAAAAATTATAAACAAAAAACAAAAAATAAAATGGTTATCAAACGGGCCCTAAGAGTTTGAGTTTGCTAACAAAAACTAGGCTAATTGACATGATGTATGCTCTAATATTTAAGAGATAATAAGTTTGATTCAACCAAATA
The DNA here is from genome assembly GCA_037832685.1 of Sicyos baderoa. NCBI lineage: Eukaryota > Viridiplantae > Streptophyta > Magnoliopsida > Cucurbitales > Cucurbitaceae > Sicyos > Sicyos baderoa. The sequence goes on along the minus strand of JBBMEF010000002.1, from coordinate 892,369 downwards.
TTTCTTTTAATTTAGAAGAAAAAAAAGTTTGGTTTCTTTCCCTACCCATTGTTAATAGTTTTTTAAGCATAATTGTTTACAAACTTTTGGCTTTAAGACAAATTTGTTTTCAATTTTAATCTATAGTTCTTTTGTCCTTATTTTAGTCCACTTTAGCTTTTCGAAATCTAACTTTAGTTATTTTAAAGTCTAAAAAAACTATTTTTTGAAGTCTACAAAAACTTCACTCCTGATTCTAGGGTTTATTTTTTCACCATAACATACGCCGGAGTGGAAGTTTGGAATTAGTATTTTCATTTTTGATTCTTCGAGAATTCAATATCCAAGATATAGATCAATTAATAGTTTTTTATAAAAAAAAAAAAAAAAAAGTTATTTGGAAGTTGTAGAATTTGAAATACAAGTTCTTAGCCGAAAATACATGTCGAACTAAACTAATTTTAGTTCAATAAATAGTTTCTATTAAATGGGTAAGAGACAATATAATTTTTGTAGATTCGTTCAACAAGAACGTCACTTATTCTCCGTATTTATAATTTTCTCTTCCAAACTTGTATTAAAAAACAAAAGTTCAATAAATAGTTTCTAACATGCCAACAGGATTTTTTATAAAGTAAAGACATAATTAATTTTTAGAAAATTTATTACAAATAGACAACTTTTACTTCAACAATTTTAATTGTAACACATTTTTAATATATTTTATCTATGGCATATTTTTGTGCCTTTTTTCATACTTTAATCGACTGAACAGATCGAAAACACAGTTAGTTTATTTGATTTTAAGTATGAGTATTTTAGTCATTTTAAAGGACCTGCCATTTATGTTATAAACTAAAAATCAAAATCATAATTTTACTATTCATGCAATTTCTTTAATTTCTATTTTTCCTGTTATACATAAAAAATTCTCAATTTTTTCTTGAAATTTCCTAGCTTTTTTATTTATACATTATAAATTTAAGTTAAGTTATATATCTTAATGAGCTAAGTTATATTCACGTTGATATTCATTTCTTAGTTGATCTAGAAGTTTTTGAAAGTTGTCAACATGAGTAAAATTTTATATATACATCTTGTATAACCTAGTAATTATGCGATTACAGGTTTGAATCCATTTTTTAACAATAAATGATTCGAATCCATTTCTTTTCAATATTTATTTTTGTATCAAAAAAAAAAAAAAAAAACTTTTAAAAGTTTGGATGGAGGATGAGAGGGACAAGATATGGAAATAATTCAGAATTTGGGGCCACTAAGACCATAAAAACTATTCCCATATGAGCTGGTTTCTTCTTGATCAATCCCATTCCATTCCATTTCTTAATTTGTTGTAGCCTAGGAATGTGTTTGTTTAGGTTACTGCTAAAAAGAACAAGCATCTTCAGCTCAGCTCATTTGTGCCCCCACAAACAAATAGCAAAGGGTCTACCCTATAATGTGGGGATTTTTATTTATTATTATTTTTTTGGGTAAATTTGGTCTTCAACTTTCACATTTATGTTTCATTATAATCTCTATACTTTCAAGTTTATTCTAGTGTCGTACGAAACTTTCTAAAGTGTTGGGTTTAACCAAGTGTGAATGAACTAAAACAAACACTAAATTGGCTAAATTAGTAGATAACATACACAA
>JBBMEF010000002.1:867336-883181 GCA_037832685.1 Sicyos baderoa | reverse complement strand
CCACCAAAAAAATAAAATCTTTTGACTGTTACGATTTAACGGCAACGTTTGGTTGCGTGGGTGGGAGAGGCGCGACCGAAAAAAAAGGTCGTCGCGTGTCTCCCACCCACGCGACGACCCTATTTTGCAAATATTTTGCAACTTTGACCCCTTTTTGTCATTTTTTGGGATTTCTGACCCCAGGTTGCAAAATGTAGGGTAGGGAAGTCCAATGGGCATATGAGAGTTGGGCACTTGGCAGCAGCACAATGAAAACTCCAAAAGAAAATTTTGAAAAAGTTAAAGGGATCTTTCTTTGGCAGATTATATGATGTTTTCTTTTCATAAGGTTGGTTGTCCCTTAACTAATTTAAAAGGTGTCATTTCAAGGCTTGTTGGATTTTTTTAATCAATTTATTATTCTAAACTAAAAGCACTCAAATCCTAACATTAGCATATGGGTCACAATTGGCCTATAATTGAATTCTCTCTTCCAATGTTGTTCATTTAAAAAATAATAATAATAATAATATTAATCTTTTTTGTAGTTTAAATATTATATCTATTTTATAAGTTCAAAAACATAGGTGTTGATCTGGAATTGCAACATTTAATTACTAAATGATATACAATATTACTAGATGTGGCTCTTCTATAATTTTAATACTTCAAATATTATTCTATATAACATTTATGGTAAATATTTTTAATGTCTAGCTTTAATGATTTTATCTATATATAAATTAGTGGTCAATGAGAGCAGTTGTGTGAATGGTGGTAAATGGAAACTTAATTTATTGGATAAAGTAATGATTTACTTTTTAAAATTTGATGGTTCAATTCTTCACTGTTGCAATTATTGAACCATGGAGACAATCTATTGGCTTTTACCCAAAATATTTCTTTTTCCATTTTAATCTTCAAAAATTTAGAATCTTGATTTTATTCCTCAATTTTAGCTTTTTTTTTCTTTTTCTTTTTCTTTTTTTTTTTGAAAAAACCATCAATTTTAGCTTTTAAAATGTAACTTTAATTATTTAAATTCTAGACAAGCTTAACTCTTTGATATATACATACACACTTTAAAAAAAAGTTAACCATTTTTTGTTTACAATATACTATCATTATTGTATGGAATTTGTTACTTCTAAAGATAAACAAATCAAACTGACAAAAAAAAGTTACAAGAAAACATCTTGAACCAAAGTGAGTTGTATCTTCCATCAACAAATCACAAGTTTAGCTCTCAATTATGCTTGAACTAAAAAAAAACATCTAACACAGTTTTAAAATAAAAATGCATCAATTAGGTGTAGTTCCAAGAGCCCTCAAATAATAAGTTTCCCTTTTTACATTGATATATCAATATTTTTCTTCTAGTTTTTTTTTCTCTTCATAATTTAGAATTTCAGATCAATTCAATATCAAACAAATATGCATATTATAAACATTAAAACTGCATATAATATACATTAAAAAAAATAAAGGTAAAATACAAATGTACCTATAGTTAGAAAGTTAAAATTCAACACTTTCAACTTCCACTATGTCATAAACATTAAAATTAAAAAATCATTCCTTAACAAAAAAATATTTAATTCAATCGGTAAAATAAAATATCTAAATTTTAACTTCGTGATACAGAGAATCAAATGTTTTGTTGATAGTTTGTTAACTTTGACTCACAACCCCATCCTTACTTTTCTATCTCACTTTAAGATATACGTCTTAATCAGTTAACCTATGTTCTAGTTGGTATTGCGTTCTTAGTTGGTCGAGGATGTTTTCAATAGTTTATTGATAGAGAATGAGAGAGACAAGATATGAAAATAATTCACAACTTGGGGACCACAGCACCCATAAAATCTAGCCCATATGGACTGGTTTCTTCTCCAGTCTCATTCCACTCCCTCTACATGTTATGTGTTTGCTTTTCTTTAGTGTTAAAAAAGAACAAGCCATCAAAACTATTAGAGTCCAACCATAATTGATATGTATCTCCGGTCTAAATATCGTATGTTTGATTTTTTAAATTTGAAAAAAAAAAAAAACAGCTGCTTACTGTGGCCCCCAGTAACAAACCGCATAAGGCTGGCTCATGAGGGTTTTTTTCCTCATTCTTACAAATTACAATATAAAGTTGTTTTGGGGTTTGTGGGCTCTGCTCAAAAGCAATGGAATCATCAATCTCCCTGCATTTGTCCCTCCTCTTTCTCTCTTCAACCCATATCCAACTTTTACTTTACAGTCAAACATATCAAAATATCAATAAAAAATAAATTAATTATAAAAAAAAGAAAGAAAAAGAAAAAATAACCATCACATTACACACAATAAACACATTAATTAAGAGATTAACTCATAAATGATTCGTTAAATAATGTTGACAAAGTTGGTATTATGTGACATACATTGTATAAGCTAAGCTAATGAACATGTTATGAATGTTGAAGATATAAAATGAATAAAATCCTCGTGAATTGATTTAATAGTCAAAGCGAGTCTTTAAAATCTAAGAGATTATATGTTCAATCTCACCTATCAAAAAATTATTTTCTTGTAACTTTCTTTTATGGCCAAAAGTTATAAAGCTAATCGATCTGTCTCATAAAAATAATCAAGACGTCCCTAAGCTAACCTGGATAGAAAGAATAAGAAGATAAGAAGATCTAAATAGCACAACATATAAACTACCAAAATTACCAAGAGTTGAATGATGAATCAAACAATACACATTCATTAATTGGAAAGCTAGACACTAGTTTCAGTATGCTACCCAGAAAATAAAGTGAAAACTATCATTTCTAACAAAAAAGAAGGGGGAAATATATAATTAAAAGGCAGTGTTTTTCCTTCCATGATAATTTAGAGCTTTCTTTTGGCTTTCCCTTTACCTTTTTTTGTAAGTGCATGTCTACAGTCCTTTAGATGACCAATGGTACAACTGGAGCTACAACAAGTAACGAAATACCCGAGAAGTGGAACTTGCTGATCTACGAGCGTCGGGGTGGCAAGTTGGCGAACGTCTCAAATGCAATCAGAAACAGCCATCTAGCATGCCCCAAGTGGGACCGGATTTCGAGACAGACGAAACAAACCATGACAAAGCAATATACATCTCACTGACTGAAACTATAAATATCCAAACTCCCCAACTAAATTCACAAGGGGGAGAAGATCAATATTGGAAGTTCACTTAAAACGACTAAGGAGAGAAGAACAAACAATGTTGAAGATAAGTTAGAGACCTTTTTTTTGGGAGAAACAGAAACTCTTTCGTCGGTTACAAATCCCAACCGTCCTTGCGCCCGTCGAATCTCCATTTCCGATCAGCCAAATTTGCATACAGCTTAGAAAATTCATTGAGACAGTCACTTCTTAGCTGATAATGAACTTGAGTATTTTTGCTGATAGCGGCACCGGAGAACTTTGATGTGTCGATTGCCCAAGCTGGCCTCACGTATTCTACTGTTTGAGTCGAGCTCGCATTGGCATACAGGAAATTCAATAAAACGTCTTCACAATTAAAAAGTTTATCAACCATATCCCTGCCTGGCTTAGCAGCTGCACTCCAGTACCTTTGAAATGCAAATTGACTATCAACGAAAGCTGCCCCTGTAAGAATCATATTGTACCCTTTATGAGTTCGGGCATATTTCTCAGCTCTGTATTGCAAGGGACTTCCATTAACAAGTCGAGGATAAAAGCCCACAATGCGGTCGGGGTGTTGACGCCATACCCTAAAACCTCGCTCAACGTCATCACAAGTCATCATGATGTCGTCGTCAAGCTCCAAAACAGCTTGAGTTTTTATCAAAGGATCCAACTTAAACCGATTGTTTAGTGAGTTCTTCTCTTCTACTCTGATTCTAACAGGCACAGCTGAATCCAAATCACTCAGTTTGGGAGGTGTTCCCTTGTTCCACACCACAACAATCTCTCGAACAGATGAGCATCTCGAATAATGCTTCACAAACATTTTCAAATTCCAAAGGCGAGCATCATAAGTCATCGTGAGTAACGTGAACTGAGAGTAGTGGTCTTTAAACGGGTACGCTTCTTGAGCTCCATTGCCTCCGTATATATACTTCACGGCAGTGCACATAAGTGCAACTCCAAAAACAAATAAAATAGCAAGGACAAGTCTGCCAGTGCAAGTATTAGATTTCACCCAACTTCGAAGGGTTGAAGGTGCTCGGTTCACTCGACTACAAAATCGCCTCACTTTTGAAGAAAATAAATTCGATTTTTCCCAAGTAAGGATTGCATCGCTTCTCTTCCCCGAAGTACAAATGCACCAATTAAGGGGAACAATGCAGTTCACTGCTCCAAGAAGAACACCCAGTAACACAACAAGAACAGCAACCACAGCAAATGAAACACAGCCGAGTAAAAACCGACGAATTGAATCACCCGATGGTACCCGATCTCCATCCATCACCCCAATCCATTTTCCAGAGCTAAGCTGTTGGGCATCAACATGGTGGTAGCGAACGCCATTCCAAGCATTCCGACCCTTAACAGGTTCTTCGAAGCCCAACGAAACTTCTACCTCCTTGTATCTATCTTTTGTAAGAACTTCGACCTTGAAAACCCGAACTTTCTTGCCATAAGTTTCACCGCAATCTTGACCAATACGATAAAGGCTACCCCCGTGAATAAATGGTCTGCCTCCATTACGAGCACCAAAGCTTTTATGCACATTATAAATAGGGTTCCTCTTGTGAGGCCTCCAAGGACCAAGAGGTGAGCTACTATACCATATTGCCAAATGCCCATTTCTTTTGGTACCAATCCCTCTATGATCTGACCCAAAAAGCCAGTACATACCATTGTGATTAATGATGACAGAATCAACAAGAGGTTTCTTGAGAATAACTCTATCCAGTTTCCACTTCAAAGGAAAATTAACAGCCCGATAAAGACGAACTTCTCCTTTCTGACTGCTTTCTGGCATCATGTATATCTGCAAGAAATAATAGACCAACTATCAAAAAAATTGGAAGTGATTCAACTGAATAGACACAGTAGATCAATCAAACCAGCTAAATCACTTATTTTTTCTTTTGAACAGACATTTGTGGGGAGCCTCTCTCCTTGTATTTTGCTCCCTTTCCATCCTCATTAAGCTCTAGAGAAGATTTGATTTGATTTTTTTTTTTTTAAACCGAGCTCTCGTAAAAAAAAAATGAAACGATGTACAAGGGCATACTAAAAATAAATCTCACAACTAACTACAAGAAGGGATTCTAATCCGTAAGAATGAAACCAACTCGAAAATTACATAAAGCCCAATGGACGGCCACCTATAAAAAAGGAAGCATTAAACCCAACGACCTTCCAAACTCTCTCCCAAGATCTCTTCACCCCTCTTAAAACTTTATGTTCCTCCCTGCTAAATGCCCCACAAAACAGCTAAAAAAACCAACTTGCTGTAGAATTCTGCCTATATCGCGAAAGGGAGAATTCTCGGAGCACCTCCTCCATCATAGAACCAAAGCCTCTACGGCGACATATCACCTAAGTGAAGGCCCAAAAGAATTCAAGCGAAGCACTGACATCCCAAAACCAGTTTTGAGAGACAACAACAATTTTAAGTTATCAAGTTTTAAACCTGAAGCTTGAACCCAGGCTACTATACAACATTTTAAAATCATCTTGTTTTAGACTTTAGAGATCTAAAACCAACTTTACATCTGGTCTAAAACATTTAGGTTACATGGTGAAAAAATGTCAAACTGTCTTACCTCGCCAAGGTGTCCAAAGACGAAAGGAAAAGAGAGATGCCATTTCTCATCCAAAGCAACACCTAGTTGCTGCCATGTTGCTCCATTATCGACACTTTTCGCAACGCCTATATCTCCTTGCAAGGATATCGAATTCTTGGTTTCGTAAAATAAATAAATAGTATCTTCCTGCCAGTATAATTAATTGACATACACATTAGAACGAATGACAGGATTGATTTGTTCGTGAAAAGAGTAAACATGCTCATAAGAAGAAAAATAAGAGCAGAGAGTGATTCATCAAACAAATAATTCAATTATTTAATGATCATACAACCAGAAAAGGGCAGAAAAAGAAATAATTAGACAACCTTACAGTGAATCCATCAAACAAGAATTCATACACAATTAAAAATTAAAAAAGAACATTCTTAAGAGACAGTGGCATAAAATTCTTCAACAGGAAATCAACTTTCCTTTCTAGTAAAAAATTACAGGCGTAATTATTTGCAGAGATACTGAAACTCCAGAAATTCCGAAATAGAGGGCAACAACTCACTGCCTTCTAAACTAAGTTGATACAATTGTGATTTGAATTTCATTTTGATGTTATGCTTTCAAATATATTATTTTTGTCCATGAACCATAAAAAACATATTTTAGACTTTACAATTAAACTATCATATGGCACTTGCAAGAAATCTATATGAACTTGCATTCTAAGCCAAATGTGTTCAATCTAATATCAAATTTAAAAGCACATCTTAAGTTTTCAATCAAATTCAATATGAAATTTAGCCACAAGGACTAAAACATGTACTTATAAAAGTCTAAGGACCCTACAAAAACATTTCGAAGTATAAAGACCACTACAAAATAAGGGTGAAAGTTCAGAGACCAATATTACCAGACACTAAAAACTCACAAGAGGTAAAAAAGTCAATTTAATAGCTTCCAAGAACTTTGATCCTGCATGTTCTTATATTGTTAATTTAGGCAACACCGGATTGTTGCCGAACAAAAAAATTTAGCCAAACTAAAAATAGTTTGGTAGAAAAAAGTAGACCATAGTAGCTACATTCAAAGAAACCCAACCTAATAGATATCACATGGTTATTTCCTAACAACATTTATGACTTTTATATTGTACATTTATGACTTCTTAATGTGACATAATGAAAGCTCATTTATCATAATTGAAGACTCATTTGTCATAATTGAAGACTTTTCATTTTTTTTTTTTTTTTATAAAACTGGGGTAACCACACCCGTTCCTAGGCCATGCACCGTGAGACATCAAATTGAAGACTCATTTTACCACAGCTTCTTTATGATAGAATCACTATTTCATCTATCTATATCAATTAAAAAATCTTATGTGAAGGAAAAAAAAGAGCCCACTTCAATGAATACCAAAGATAAATATCTACAATTTAGACAAAACCTTAAACAAATAATACAGGAGTTTTTGCAAAAGACTTGTTTGCATGGATTAAGGAAGGAACCTAATTTGGCCTTTTCAAAACTTTGCAGCAAATACTGAACCACCCACTCAAAGATAGCGAGCCAGCTTGAAAGAAACTCTGAGTTGCAATTGTATCAAATAGTTATGAACTAACAAAGGACCAAACCGAAAGGCTGATAATGAAGTTTTGCATCTGATTTCTTCCATTATATCCATTTGTTCAATTTTACCTTGCCCTCAAAGCACTCAACGGTAGCACAACAATTTAAAAGTCTACTTGGTTCTCTAAGTTTCTAACCAACAAGAGCAATATCTTTTCTTTTCTTTTTTTTTGATATTCGTGACTGTTCGGGTCAGTTTTCGCACACCTCGACTAATGTCACGGGACATACCGCCTAACCCTACAACATTTGGATGCCAAGAAAACCCGTAGGAAATTAATTCCTAGGTAGATGGTCACCCTAGATTGAACCCATCACCTTATACACCCCAAGGCCCTCTTTGACCAATAGAGCCACTCCATGATGGTACAACAAGAGCAATATCTCAATCGAAATAAGTGTGTGTCCAAGACCAAGAGATCATGGTTTTGAATCTTCACCCCCATTTGTTATTGAACTAAAAAAAGTTCACTTGGTTCTAAATTTATGTAGAATTTTTTTATAAGTTACAACAAAAGATAGATACATATCATTTTGGAACAAAACCTAATGTATGTATCCCAAAAATTAACAAAGAAATGCATGTTCCACTCTTTATTTTCAATACAATGATTCCTCATATCAGCTGTTCAAAGCTGTTAGCACCTACCAATTAACTTTCTCGAAAACAATCGGTCAAACCCCAGTATCATGGGCTCCACTCTATACAATAAATAGTAACGAAATTAAACAGATCAGTGATATGAATTGTACAGCCAAAAAACAGAGAGACAAACATGAAAAGTCAGACATCACCGAGCTCCAGAACTATCGAAGGGATCGGGAAGAACCAATCACGTAAATCACAACAAAAAGTTGCAGCAGAAAGAAAGAAATAACATTTCAGCAGGCCAAAATGGAAGTTGGGGAAGTAATTAATTAAAGAGTTACCTGAACAAAAAGAAACGGGTCTGCAACAAAATTACTAGGAAACCCAGCATTAGAAACTGAAGCACAAGTGACAATTGGATTAGCAACTGGCCAAGCAGCAGTTTCATTTCTCCATACATTCGCCTGCACAAAATTAAAACCCCATTTAGCTAAATGAAAAGGGATAATCAATAATCCATCAGATTTGCAGAAATTCCAAATCTGTCAAACAACAGCCGAGTTAATGAATAGGAAAGCAATAAAAACAACCATTTCACATCAATTCCTAACCAAATGAGTCAAGAGCTTATCAAGCAATCAAAGTCTTCTTGGTCTGTAATTAGTTAATGAGTTGTTACAACTTACTCTTAATTATTCAATTAATACTTGGTTATTATGTTTAGGATTTAAATCTATACTTAGTAATTCATCTTGGATATTCTGAATAATATACCCTTGATTGATGAGTTTATTTTTCTTTTTATTAAAACCCGAAAATCAGAGCTTCCCTCCACTATATCCAAGAGGCCCGTCCCAAGGGATTTCACAATAAAGCTCAATCGTGGGGCTCGAATCTTAGATTGAGGAAATCAGAGCTTTCCTCCACTATATCCGGGAGGCCTTGGCCGTCCCAAGGTCTGGTCCCAGAAGGCAACAAGGGGTTTCAAAATTAAGCTCAATCGTGGGGCTCGAATCTTAGATTGAGGAGTTATTAAAACGTACAGCATAAATAAACTGTTGGAAAACAGATGAAATTAACAAAATAGCAAAAAAAAGAGTTGGATGATTTGTGATGAGCTAAACTCACAGCTTCGATGGGTTTAAGGGAGAAAGGAGAATCGCCATAAAAGACCCCAATAGACCAGGAACCTTCATTATCTTCCTGACATCCAAGCGATGAAACGCCGCCGGCCGTACGGGCATACTGAGGGGTAAAAGCCAACCAAGCATAAACCGAAGCGATCGATCCAAACAAAACCACGACTCCAAAGAAGAACACGAACCCTGAAGACACCAATCTCAGGTGCCTCTGTTGCCACTTCCATCCAGAACCATTGGCGCCGCCGCCGCCGCCAACTCCGCCGCTATTACTCGCCGGTTCGCTCCCGCCGGCGACGATTGGACTCGAACCCATCTCGGATGTGGGGTGCGAGATGAGTCAGAGGGGTTTCTCCGTCGCCGGTGAGATCTTAGTCCGCCGCTACGGCGCCGGAGCAACGACGATGGAGTTCCGACGGCATTTGGTGGAGACGAAATCGGTTGGGTTCTGGTTTGATCTTTGTTTCCCCCCTTTGCTCAAATTTATTCGAACTGGAGTTTGGGTTTTTGGCGGAGTCAACGAAAACACGCAGTGGTCTCTTTCGAATCGGAGAAAATGGGGTTTCACTAAATTACTCTAAAATATATATTTGGGTTTTTTAAAATATTAAATTGTTTGGGAGGTGTGTTTGGCTGAGCTTTTTTTTTTTTTTTTTTTTTTACCATACGGTTTAAATTAGTTTGGGTGCACCTCCAATAATTTCATGGAATACATTTTTTACCTTATAATAATTTTTAAAAAATAATTATCACGTACATGACTATTCTATATTGATTTCTTAGCTTTAAATATTCTTTTAGTTAAAGAATACTAGCTTTACTAAAATTGAGCAGGAGAAAATCTTACCAATTGAAGGCTCAATTTTTATTTTTATTTTTTCTGATATAGAACCTATTATGATATAAATTAAAAGTCTGGTAAAGTTTGAGGAATATATAGAATGTGTTCAAGTTTCAATTTCGGGACACCTCGACGTTCAAGGATGTCATTCTTCATGATACTCTTAATGGGGAGTGTTTAAGGGATGGACAAGCCTTGAACAATCTGTAATCTCATAAAAGTGGTCACGCTTTCAAAATCCACTTTAGTGCTTTTATTTAGTTTCTTAAGTATATTTGCTACCGTTTTTTTGTGATGGAATTTCGTATCACGATGTTCTACTTCTTGGTGTCTTTCAGTTGTCGTGGTTTGAGAAGTTGGTTGATAAAAAAAAAAAAAATTAGTGATGGATGAATGTTACCTTTTTGAAAGAGACTTCGTTCCTCTACGGTCTTGAAGCTCTTGTTTTCTACTTTGACGGGTTGTTTTTTAGTAGTTTATTTGTTGATAGTGTTTATCCCAAAAAAATTAAACGTCAACTAATGAAGTGTTGACTAATTGTTATTGACTTTTTACGAGTCCTTTATGTAAAAATGTCGGTTCGAAAGGTGTTTCATATTACTTTAGAAATTCTTTGATTTACTACATCTTATCGTTTGCATCGTCTTGACTGTGGGTTGAGATCAAGTTGCCTTTTACAGGTTGATTGTTCTCTTATTTTGATTTTCCTCCAAAAACTTTGTTGTATACTTTGTTTAATTATTTAATGAAGTTATTTATATTTTTTTTAAAGGAAAAAAACTCTTAGTCATAGGTCAATCTATGATAATTTGGGTGAATAACTTATTTTTCATTTACTCTCTTTGTGATTATTTTTTTCATCCAAATTTAACTATTTTTTTATTTGTCTTATAACTGCTTTTTATTATTTTCATAATCATTTTCACTTCCTTCCTAAATTATTGTGTATTCTTTTTTATATTTATTGTTTTTTTTTTTTGTATGTTTTTTTTCGTCACAAATATAAGCTATAGTTTTATTCATAATTAGTATGTTCACTTTAAATTTAGATAATTATACTCTTCAATAATTATTCTCTTCAATATTCTATATATTATTTTCTAAATTGTATTCTACCCATAACTATTTTCAATAATAATTATTATTAAAATATACAAATTAAAAAATAAAATATGAAAAAAATGATTATTTATATATTTTTTAAATAATTATAATATATATATAGGGTTTAGGGTTTAGGGTTTAGATAGTTATAATATATATAAATATACAAATGATTATAACTATTTTTTTTAAATAGTTATAATATATATATATATAAAAAAAAAATGGTGAGACATATTTTTTTTTCTATTTGTGAAGACAATAATATATCACATATGTAGTATAATTATATATGATAAAAAAACACATCAATTTTTTTTTTTTTAATCGTTAATTTTTTATTAAATGTGTGTGAGGTATGTAAATAGGATTTTGAGTATATTAATTAACAATAGAAAAGGAGTGATATTGAAATAAATTTGGAATGAAATTGAGCAGAGCAAAATTAAACTTAATTAGAGAACCCACCGATCCATAAGTGTCCATAATATATAACCAAAATAAAATAGACAAAAATCTCATTTATAAAACTACAAAATAAGTCTTACACTAATTTAAGTTTTAACTGACATAAGAACCGGGAGAACCATACTAATTAATAAAATAATAATTTAAGAAACAAAAATAAAATTAATAAATTAATATTGAGGTCAATAATAAGAAGTTATTGATCTAGTGGTTTGATTGTTTGATGATAATTTAGTCTAATACTATAATCATAAGTTTGATCTTAAATGTATTATTTATATAGGATTTGTTGGTGTCCGTTTTGATTGTTTAGAAGAAAAAAAATATATTTTTCTGTTATTTTTTAATAAAAAAAATAGGGATAAAAGACGGAAAAATGGCATGGAGGGGTCAGAACCCCAAACTTAAAACTTATTGCAAATTGGGGTCGTCGCGTCTTTCAGGAAGACGCAACTACCCTCTCTTTTTTTGTCACGTCTTTCTGAAAGACGCAACACCACGTGGCCGTCAAATATGTTACAAAAAGTTTTCTCTTTCTTCATTTAATACTCTCCATATCTCGAGATTTCAAGTTGTACATATTCGTATTTTATTATATTTATTATAATTTGTTTTTGTTTTTTGTTTTTTTATATTTATTAACTATTTCGTTCATTTTGCACTCATTTCGCATATAATCACAGAAAATATTTACGGAGGATTTCATTTATATATTTAATTGTTTTCTTTTCTTCTTTTTTTTTGATAAAAGGGGTTTGTTTGTTGAAAATGATGATATATTTAAATTAAAAATTTATTTTTAATGAAAAGTATATATTTAAAATAGAAAATTAAAAACACCTATGCATAACGAACATGAATAAACTATCCAATTTTAGATAAAATAAATTAGTTACTTCTCATCTTCAAAATTGAAATTTGATTTTGAAACAACGCTCGTCATCCTATCAAAAAAGAAAAGAAAATAATTAAATATATAAATGAAATATTTCATAGATATTTTCTCTGATTATATGTGAAATGAGTGCAAAATGAATGGAAGAATTAATAAATATAAAAAAAATAAAAACAAATTATTATAAATATAATAAAATAGGAATATGTAAAGCTTAAAATTTGGACGGGTATTAAATGAAGAAAGAGAAAATTGTTAATATTTTTTTTTTTGTTGGTCGTGTCTTTTGAAAGACCCGACCCAACTTTCCGTAACATATTTGACAGCCACGTGGCGTTGCGTCTTTTGGAAAGACGCGATAAAATAAAAGGGTCGTTGCGTCTTTCGAAAAGACGCGACGACCCCAATTTACAATAAGTTTAGGGTCGAATTCCGTTTAATAATAAATTTGGGGTTCTGGCCCTGCATGCCATTTTTGCGTAAAAGACAAAAGAGAGGAGAATGAATGATATTTTCAAAGCGGCTTTTGTAGTTGCTACGGTGTAAAGTTTACAGTCCAAATTGAGGGGTTTAGTTTGTCCGCGTTTAGAAATTTCTATGTACTCGCCGTCTCCAGCGTTACACGAGTGACTGCCTGGCACATGCGTGATGACGTCAGCAACAACACATGAACGCGTGATTGAGTTTCTCTGTGGAATTTACAAAAAAAAAAAAAAAAAAAAAAAAAAAAAAAAAAAAAAAAAAACTTTTGGGTTTTTTGAGAATGACCCTACAATTTATTTTTCTTAAACAAATAATTAGAGAGCAGTTCTAATTTACTGTAATATTATTTGTTTTAGTTTTAGTTAGGTTAATTGTTAGGTCACTATTTTCACTTCCAACTTGTTTGTGTTGCTCCTCATTCTTTATATATGAGTGAGTTTCTTCTTTTGATAAGATATATGAAATTTACTTTTCATTCGTGATACTTTGATTAATATCATGGGATTCATTGCCTAACTCTATATATTTAGATGTCAAGAAAACTCCTTTTATAGTTAAATAGTTATCATACATTGAACTTATCATCTTATGCATTTCAATGTCATTTTTATTATAAATTGAGCCACTCCAAATTATATCAGCTCATATTATTATTATTTTTAGTAGATATTAAGGGAAGCAGTCAAATAACAATTCTCAAGTTCAAACTTGTGCCACTAATATTGAACTGATTTACAATCATTTTTTCACCACGGGGTACACCTTTTTTTTTTTTCTCATGAAAATCATTAAAAGTAGTAAGTTAATATTTAAATGGTTATAATATAACTATATGACTTAACAATAATTTAGTTGTGTTGGTGAAGAATTTTGGCCCCATAATCATACCTTATCTTTATGCACAAAATTCAAATCAAAATATATAGTCCTTTTTTTTAATGGTTCGTTTCAAAATAAATAGTTTTGTTCTTTCGCCTCATTTTCAATCTATACTTTCAAAAATAATGTTTTGGTCACTAAATAAATTTGTTTTAAAGTGGGAACATTCAAAAAATAAATTGACAGCCAAAAATTAATGTGGTGATTATTATATATTTCGTTTTAAAATGGATGCAAATATATTTATATTAAATAACTAAACAAATTATATCATAGATTATGGTCAAGTTTTTTTTTTTTTTTTTCAAAAAAAGTTAATAAAAGATATTTAAATAAAAAACAAGTTGTCTTTCGTTTGGTCAGTGCAAATTGTCGTGTTTCAAAATATAAAATAATAATAATTGTCATCATTATCACCACATTAGCAAGTGGGTTTTTTTTTTTTCTCAACTTAAAAAAAAAAAAAAAAAAAATTAAAGCAAGTAGTTTCTTGGGAGAGAGTTTATTGGTCAGAAAGGACGAGGAACGGCTAGATTTTATAGATTTTTCTCCTTTTTGCATTATTTGTTATTATTATTATTTTGCCTTTTTAAAATAAAACAATTTGATGATTTTGATTTGAATTTGAATTGTTCCCATAATCATACCTTATCTTTAAGATCCAATAACCCCATACACAAATAAAAGAAAGCAATGGTTAGTCTTTATTTATATATGTACTAATTTAGCTTTTATCATATTTTGGTGTATTTATTTTTACTGCAGAAAAATATACAGTCCACAACATGGGTAAGTTTTTTTAAAAAAAAAACCAGAACAGAACCAATAAAAGTGATCCAAAACATGTGTACGTAATTAATTTTTTTTATAAAAAAATAGAGCCCATAAATACACAACATGGTTTTTTGTTTAAAAGTAATAGTTAAATTTTACAATTCGTTAAAATTACTTATTTTGTTCGAAAATGGGTAAATGGTCTTCAATGTCTTTACAAATACATGAGTTCTTAAAACTATTAATTGGTATTGAGATTTTTTTCCCTTTTGAAAGAGAATTGATATTGAGATGTAATCTACATTATTTGATACAATTCCCATCCATGATTTTGCTTTTTCGTCATCAACTTTGTAAATATTCCCAAAAATAAATAAACATTTTGAAAAAGAAAAAGAAAAGTTTTTTTAGTTGTTACTTCGAAAAAAATAAAATTTGTTTTTGAAATTTAAAATATAGCTTAGTATTCAGATCATGGTTCTGAGAAAATAGGAAAATATAGATTAATTTTTTCAAAAAAAAAAAAAACAATAAAATAAAAATTAGGAAAAAATTATTTTTAATCTGAAAACTAAAATTTAATTTTGTTCAATTTGTTGTATTTTTTTCGTTTTTCTTAGGAAAGATGACAACTTTCATTTTCAAAGAATATACTTTATTTATGTTGTGTGTCCAATAAGAAAAGAATATACTATTACAATTTTGAGTGACAATAGGGACAGGGATCACAAGGGAACAATGATTTCAGTTGTTGGTCAATTGTCACCCACATGTAGGCCATCTCACCCTTGCAAGCATTTGAACTTCATTAATATTTAATGATCATTCTATGTATTTCTTGAATTCTGACAATTTAAAAAATAATTGAATTTATGTACTGTTCAAATCGTTATAGATATCATATTATTCTTTACAGAGTTTAGATTATCGAAAATGTCATGAGTTTTTTTTTTTTTTTTTAAAGTACAAAATGTCACGTGTTTTAATTGATAATTTCATTTATCCTTTTTTAGAAGATTTACCATGACGTTGAATTTATTAATGATCAAATTTGTCTATATTAATAAGTTTAAGATATTGACCTAAGGATGGATGATTCATGTATGCCTCATTAATTTGGTTGAGTTGTATGTGGTTTGTATGTCCAGGTGTGGACTTGCATGATGTTTGATGCACTGGATAGAGGAGGGATTTTTTGTAACATAGGGTCAGAAAAAGAAAAAAAAAATGGAAAATGGGGAATTTTCCCCAAACTATTTACAAAATGGGGGCATTGCGTGGGTGGGAGCCACGCAAACCCCTTTTTTTTCGGTCGCGTGGGTCCCACCCACGCGACCCAAGC
>JBBMEF010000002.1:842619-866013 GCA_037832685.1 Sicyos baderoa | reverse complement strand
ACAAACTTTAATCCTAAAAAAAAGTAGACAAATTATCAATTAGTTCTCTAAATGTAGACATTCCCCAAGTTTTCCCTATTATTAAAGAGATGGAGACACTTCTTTTGGGTTGGCCCATATGGGCTAAGCCCAACCCAAATGGTTGGTTGCTTTGTTTGTTTGCCTTTTTTGTTTTTCCTAAAATCAAAACAAAATAATAAAAAATAAATATATACACAATACCTATTCTACTCAAATCAATAAAAAGTAGAACTCTACTAATGTCATGCATAATTGAGTAAGAGGCCCCGTTTGATAATCATTTGGTTTTTTGTTTTTTGTTTTTCAAATTTAAGCCTATTTTCTTTCAAAATTTCTACAATGTGCCCCATTCTTCCCACCATTTATCCATTTTTTTTAAAGAAAGTAGGAAAATACTAACCAACTTTTAAAAACAAAAACAAATTTGAGAAGTTATTTTTTTTTTTGTTTTTAAAAGTTGGTTGGCCTTCCCCTACCTTCTTAAGAAAAGATGTAAACATGGTAAAATGATGAAATAAATTGTAGGGAATTTGAGAAAAAATAGGCTTAAATTTGAAAAACAAAAAACAAGAAATCAAATGGTTGTCAAACGGGGCCTAAGAGATCGATTTGAGTTTCTAGATCTTCAAATATTTTTGAATTAAAAAATAAAAGAAACTATTATTAACAACCAAAATCACAAATTGTTGATCGAAAGGGTTTGAGTGTTTTTTTTTTTTTAGAATATTATATAGTTCAAAACCATCTCAACATTATTATTTTTAAAGAAAAAAAAACAAATAATTAATAACCATATCAATTTCAATAATATATCTTAAAGACAAGAACTTGAGTGTACTCTGGATAGCATCTTATTATGATATCACTCATGTGACACCTTTGATGTCACACATCTCATCTCTCTTTCCTTACTTTATATTTATTATAAAAAAAAAAAAGAAGAAGATGTGTAATTACAAATGATGACATCATGGTGGGGATGCTATCCGCCGCACCCAAGTTCCTTTTATTTATTTTTTATTTTTATTTTTTTGAAAAGAAATTCCGCTCTATTTTAAATGACAAGTACTATAACTTCTGAATTTTTTTTATAAATTTTAACCTGATCACCACTTTAGTATACCATGTGTTAATTTAAAAAAAAAAAAAAAAAAAAATTAACCTATGGAAGTTCACAAATGGAAAAGGTAAGCATAATGGTTTAATTATTTATTGTTAAAGTCACCAATTTAACTCTATCCCCAATTTAGAGTTGAAAAAAAACATTTTCTATTTAAAAACAAACAGAAAAAGAGAAAAGAACGCCATTTTAGCACGAAAATATCAACGAGATACATCGATTCGGTCGATCACAGATTGATAATAATATCAATCACAGGAAGTCCATCCCTTCCAAATCCGAGTTTCAAGAGAGCTCTGCCGTTTCGCTTCATCGCCCGAGCGAAGAACCACCGCAATCCGGCCATGAATTCTCTTCAAATCCTTCCAATGTACGTTTCGAAGTGAAACAATCGTCGATTTCCATTTCATTTTTGGTTCGAACGATTTCATCCATCTCTTTGAATTTCAGATCATCTTCTTTGCCGCTGCGAAGCTTCAAATGCCGACAGCAGAAGCTTCAAGTTCAGTGCTCCAATCTGGTACTCTCGTTCGCGCCACATTCTATGTTTGCAGTTTATGCATCCAGCTTCTCCGTGTTCTTTGATTTTAATGATAAACATTTTGTTTTCATGTTTTGCTTGATTCAGGCGGTAAAGAACTTTTCCGATCTACATCCACGTTCTTCCGTGAAGGTAGCTATTCAAAGCTTGCGATTATGAGAATTTGCTTAAGATTTTTTTAGTTACGATTGATTTGTTGATTTCATGTGCGTGTTTGATTGAATTTTTTTAGCTCTGTTTGAGGAATAGCATAATTGTGATTTGTCTTTTTTTGGAAATGTAGCAATTCTTACAGCAAATAAGCCTAGATTTAGGTCACTGGTTGTTGTAAACAATAAATATTTGAAATCGCGATTTGTTGTGTATAGGCAGTATATAGCTCTACATCAGGTGCCGAAATGAGTGGCGCGGAAGTGGACGGTGCCGAGGAGGAGGAGGAAAAATCTGAGATATACAGCCATAACATGACAGAAGCTATGGGTGCTGGTAAGAGCCATTATCCTACGACCCCGCTTTGAACTGGAAAAAATACCTATACTGCTAACTGATAAGGATATTTCATAATTAAATTCATTCAGATTTCAGAAATGGTTTGGTGAGAAAGTAACTAGAAATTTACTTCCATTTAGAGAAGGAATTTGGTTTTATGTGCTAGAGTCTCAATGTGCTTAAAATGTTGTAATCTGTCAGTTTTCGTGACGATAAAACTATAGCTGAGCTTAGAGTGCTTCTTGTTGAGTATTTATTCTTTAGCTATCTAATCTGAGTCCTTTTTTACCTTTATGATATAGTGTTGACATATCGACATGAGCTGGGAATGAATTTCAACTTCATTCGTCCAGATTTAATCGTAGGGTCATGCCTTCAGGTGATCGTTGTTTTTGAGATTTTTAATTGTACATTTTTACGTACCGTTCGCTTACAATCATTCTAATCCTACTAAATGTCAGACCCCAGAGGATGTCGACAAGCTCCGCAGCATTGGAGTAAAAACAATTTTCTGCTTGCAGCAAGATCCAGATTTGGAGTATCCAAATTCTGTTTCAGTAGCATTATTTTCCTTGATGTTTCACTTAATGAAGTTTCAATGAATTTAGTTATTATTTGAGAAACTCCAATGTTTCACAATAGTAGACAATAAAGTGGGAAATGCTGACATTCCTTCACTGTGTCGGAAAGATATTTTGGGGTTGACATTGGTGCTATAATAGCATATACAAAGACGCTTGATGATATCGAACATGTGCGAGCTCGAATAAGGTTAGAAGCTGTTTGTTATATTGATGTATAGTGTGCTGTGCTTTGATGGAAAACTGTAAATCTAAATCTGTAAAGCATATAACTGCAATTTTGAACTCTTGCAAGATATTAATTACTAGAGTATGATGCAACATTATGTTGATAAAATGTTTCAAAAAGTTGAAGTATAGCAACTGGAAATTATAGTTGTATATTTGGAGACTACCAATTTTTAGTCCGATCATTTGACCTATAGATTAATTATGTACCCATTTTTTTCACTTTACATGTTAGAGAACTTAAGATTTTCGTATACTACCCATTCCTTCATTTACCACCATAGACCTATACTCTCTAGGCATTTCTTGTTGTTCATGGATCTCTACGGTTAAGCTATTTCTAGTGTGGGTTTCCAATTAACTTATCTCAAAGTTCCGAATCATTTCCTCATCTTGCCTGAAAAAATATCTTACATCATTTCATCAATTTTTTTGGTTTGAATGTTATCAATTAAATGCTATGTAGAATCCATATGTTTAGTTCGACTTAGCCTTTGAACCTTTCTAGCTTATAATGCCAAGAAAATTTATATCACTCTCAACCTCGTGCTAACACGAGTATGCAAATGCATGATTCTATTTTCAGGCATGTGAGGATTTTTCTTTCTACAAGCTAAGGTTTGATGTAACAGGGATTTTGATGCATTTGACCTACGGCTAAGATTACCAGCTGTGGTAAGCAAATTACATGAAGCCATAAACCGAAATGGTGGAGTGGCTTACATACATTGCACTGCTGGACTTGGAAGAGCTCCTGCTGTTGCGGTATGCTCATAAGCTCGCTTCTTGAAATAAATTGAACTTCTGTACAAATTATTTGTTTGAAGTAAAAATGTTCCTTAACTTAGTATTGCATCAAAATAAAAATCTCTCCTGAAAAAGGATATCTTGGTTTTGTGTGCTATTCCATACTTTGTTACTTGCTACTTGTTTCGCCTAAGTTTTTTGTATAGATAAACATAGTCGTGCAGTTATTTTTGTTGATGTGTCTTAAATATTGATTCTTAAAGCTGCTATTTGGTCATTCTCTTCTCTTCTTTGTCATGTTGATAGTCAGACTATTGTCTGATGTTTCAACTTTTCTTCCCTTTAATTCCCGAGGATGTATTCTGTTGTATGATTGATACACGCCTAGAAACCTGACATAATTCTCTGTACTTTTGTTGGAGATGTTTGAGATATTCAGGTCCAGTAAGAGTGTTAGGCTTTGATTAACAGTTCTTACACAGTATCAAATGCACATTTTTCTATTACTTTATTCAATTAAAAAGGAAGTATATAGCTTTTATGTATTAAATGCATTTTTTGCTTTGCCAAGTTCCAACTAATCTTTTTGTTATGATTATGGAATTTGAAGTTAGATTAATATCCAAAATATTACCAGCAAATATATGGTGTTGTATGATTTTAATCTGAATGAATGTTGAGGTAGGATTGTGAATCTGTTCGTCTACTAGAGTTTTTTCTTAGTAAAAAATATTCATTTTTCAACTTTTATTTATTTAAACTAGCTACATGACTTGGGCCTGTCGGAGAAAAAAGAGAATTCATACTGAATTGTATTTTGTATTTGTAATTGTATGTTAAGGTAGGATCACAAGTCATGTAATTGTATTTTTACAATACTCCGAGGAGATTATTACCCCGCCTTACGAAACTCTAACCTTATTTGTATATTTTATAGAAATTACCTTTGGTTATATAAATGAAAGTCCAATAGCATTACAGATTACTGTGAATTTTTTTAGACTTACATTTATCTTAGATTGTCTCTGGCACAATCTTAATTATTGATAATTATGTTGGTTAATCTTACCAACTCTTGAAATATCTTATGAACTACAGCTGGCCTATATGTTTTGGATTCAAGGCTACAAACTCAATGAGGCTTTAGAATTACTGCTGGTAACTTTCCTTATTTTCATTTAATGCAGCAGCGTTTAAAACACTCTGTTAGTTAGATTTATTTTGTGTGTTTTTATTATTAAAAATAGGAATTCAGTGAGCTAAAATAAAATCTCAACTACATTTTCCTTGTCCTCAGCAGATCGTTATTTTGTGAAGTGAAAAGATTTTCCCATTTAAAGTGTGGATCCATGATATTGACACAATCATTCATTACAGAGTAGTGGATGTAATAGTCAATGCTTTTATTAAATCTGATATGACTTGTGACTTAGAGTACCAGGCCCCAGGGAAAAAAGTACCGATCTCAAACTATAGGCTTCTAATCTTGCTGAATGTGTTCGGATTTGCTTTCTTGCAGAGAAAACGCTCATGCTTCCCGAAAATTGATGCTATTAAAAATGCAACGGCTGATATTGTAAGTATTTATATTTCAATATTTAATTGAATAAATAGTTTTGGTTCATGGGTTATTATCCCTAAGTCTAAAAAGATGCATTTTTTTTAATTGAGCTCCGTGGGTTAGTTCTTTAGCTGACTTCGTAACTTGTCTTGTAGTTTTAATTTTGATATATTTTCAGCATTTAAATTAAGCCACGGGAGATTCGTTAATTCAATTGAAAACTTGAAAAAACGAGGAGAGGAACTATAAGTTTCTATTGACTTCATTTTTTCCTTCTAAGAGGAGCTAGGAACTTAAATAAACTAGATATGATTTATGATGCCAAAGCGGGCTGAGCATAGTAATAATTGACATGTATCCTCGATTATGAGGTTGCAGATTTGAATCCTCAAATTCCCTGGTAATATACGACAAGAAGATGTTATGTGTCATATACACATATTTAATTTCATTGCAACATGAATTCTGACTTCATATTTTTCACATCTCTTTCTCCTAATATGTGTTGTTGGAGATACTCACCTTGTGGCAATTGTCCCACATTGGAAAAGTGAGGATTCTACAACTCATTTATAAGAGATATGGAATACCATATTCTCTAATAAAAGTGATTCAGCGATGTATTTTTCTTAGTTTTTAGGATTTAAAAAGAAGCATGTTACTTTATCTTGGAAAGACTACCAATGCTCAACTGCAGAAGTATCGGGACTTGATATTGGATGGGGCCAGGTAACAATTTTTCTCTCTGGCTTCATTTACCATCCTCATGATATTTATCGCTTCCTTGAATGTTTGATTTAGTTTTGAAAAACGGTATACGTGCAACATATGTTCCCAATACTTTTCTTTCAATATTCATGGAAAACTGACATTACATTTTCAACGGGCAAGAAATAAAATTTTATTAGAGAATGCTCAAAGGAACCTAGACTGTTGTCAATAACTTCATGCAACACTGATAAGTACTTGGAAGTTTGATGAGATTTTCAAAATTTATGTTTTAATTCTTTAATTCTTTACAGATATTTGAAGTCTAGATAAGGTAGAAAACATCAGGGGTGGTTTTAAATGCAAGTTTTTTTTTCCTGACATTGGTGTTTTTTTTTTTTTTATATCCGTGATTGTCCGGGCCAGCTTGCGCACACCTCGACTAATGTCACAGGACATACCGCCTGACCTATACAACATTTGGATGCCAAGGAAACTTGTAGTAAATTAATTTCTAGGCAGGTGGCCACTTGGAATGAACCCATCATTTTATGCACCCCAAACCCTCTTTGACCAATTGAGCCACTCCAGGATGGTTTCCTGCCATCGGTGAATAAACCACTGTTGAATACCAACAAAATTAGGTCCTTTGTGCTCTGTACTGTTACTTTGCATAATGCATTGCATGAATGATGACTTTTTTCATTGGCAACTGCATCGGGCTTGACTTCAACTGTGTTGCATGCAACAAAATTACTCAAATGAACATTCTCTGTGCAAGTTGAAATGAAAATTACCTAATGTTCTTATACTAAAAAGAAAATTACCTAATGTTAGAAAATTGTTCGTCAAGATTAAAAAGGTATCTTCTTTCGTTTAAGAATGTTTAGGAACGGATGACTGCGTTTGTGTATTAATGCTGTGAAATACTGAAATGGAAATAGAGAAGAGATTATTGAGTTCAATTCATGATGAATGTGCCTAGAAATTAATTTTTTATGGGTTTCCTTGATAACCAAAGGTTATAAGGTTAGAGAGTATGTCCCGTGAGAATAGTCGAGGTGTCCGTAAGTTGACTCGGACACTCACGGATAAAAAAAATGTTATATAGTTATCGTCTAAAATCGTCTTGTGGTTTGATTCCATAGTCTAATTAGCGTTTTCTCAATGAATATTAGATTTTATTTTGAGTTTAACAATGAGTAGATGTGGAGATTTAGATATTTGTCGCGTTAATTAGTTGACATTTTGATTGACTATTATCAACAACTGTTATTGAAATTGTATTCATCGCTCCATCTGTGGAACTTTTCTTTCAGAGGATTCCTTTAAAATTCGACAAGGAACGAGGTGGATGGATTCTCAAAAGGGAATTGGCGGTAAGAGAAAAATAATGATTTTTTTCAATTCACTTCCTCGAAACTTAATTTATGATGTTGCATGAGAGTTTTAAATTGTAATTTTTTTTATTTTTTTATTTTGTAGTAAACTTAATTTCGTTATGAATTTAAGAATTAAGACGAATTTGTTTTTTTTTTTTTTTTTTTAATTTAATAGGAAGGACGATATGAATACAAGTATATTATTGATGGTGTATGGACGAGCAGCCAAAACGCGCCCCTCACTACACCCAACAAAGATGGCCACATCAACAATTTCATTGAGGTACATTCGACATAATTTCAATCTTATAAACTAAATAATTACAGATGATTTTATTTATTTTTATTATTTCTGGATCAAATTACAAATTTTGTCTGAACTTTGGGTTTAATATCAATTTTGTATGAAGGTCGGTCTCTAAACTTACCTTTTTTAGAATCATGGATTTACTAGAAATTTTGAAGTTCCATCCGACATAAAATTCAAATTTATATTTAATAGATCAATTATTTAAAAAAAAACTATCGATTAAAAATTATTAGACAAAAGTGTATGAACCATTCAATATTTTGGAAAGTTTGGAATCAAATTGACAAAAACCTGAAAATTTAGAGGATAAACTTATATTGCTTGAACAAAAGAGAACAAACTTATAATTAACTTTGTTTCTTTGACCTGATTACTTACTCAAATCTATTGGAAAGAAAGCCAACAAAAACGTAGCTCTAGTGCATCTGTGATCATCGAATAACCATGAAGTTATAAATTCGAATTTTTCTCTCCAAATCTCTGACGTTGTTTATTGATAAGAAAATAATAATATATTTTTTTTAAAAATAATCTAAAGATCAAATGGCTATCAAAACAATGTCTGATTCCAACAAAAGCTTGATTTCTCATTTAAAAAGTTTTTTTTTTTTTTTTTTGATTTAGGTTGTTGATGATGATGATCCAAGTAGTGATCGAGCAATTCTTCGGGGGAGATTAACTGGAGATGACCCAGAACTCACGGAGGAAGAAAGAAGCAAAATAAGACAATTTCTTGAAGCTTGCCCAGATGATGAAAACTGAATCAAGGTATGGTACGGGGTTTTGTACGGATGACATAATAAAAAATAAGAATAAATGAAATTTAATCCAATTTATCAAAATAAAGTCATATAACCTTTTGCTAGTGTCATCAATAATTCTCTTATAATACTTTTTCTATCAGCCTCTGGCCTTAGGTTCTCATGTTCTCTTTAGTTTCCCATTTTTCTATTACTTCCATTTCCTTTTCCTCGCCCTCCACATTTTCCGTGATTTTTTTTAAATTTTTTATTTATTTTGAATACAATAGAGAGGTTGAGGGACTCAAAGCTCGTAGTTTTTAATATATCAGTTGAGTTATGCTCATTTTGATCCCATTTTCCCGAATTTTTCCTCTCTCGATCTTGCTTCCATTTTCCCCTTCTAGCTAGTTCTATATCTTTTCAATTTCTCTTGCATTAATATCAATCTGAAAAATGTACCGTAGGGGAAATTGTGTAATGCTAATAGTAGTATACATAGAGACGACAAATCAATAAAATGTATCGAATACTGCTGCACGATCACAATCATGATTCATCCCACGGAAATTGAGAGTAGTTTGATTAAACTTTTTCTATGCTATTTTATTATATCCAAGCTTTCAATTGTTAAAATCACATAAAAACCGATTTTATTTGCTACTTTTGTATATCATTTAATAGAATTTGACATTACAATTTTCTGGTTAGCTTTTTTTCTTTTTCTTTTTTTGAAATGCATCGACTATTTGTTTCTTTCTTTTAATTCTTTTTCGAACTAAACCAACTTTCATCGAGCATTAAACTGAAACAAAGCATCCAGCTTCTAGCCGTACGAGCCCTAATAGAAGGGCAGCGGATTTTATAAATTAGCAACAATAACTATTGGTATTTTTTTTTAGTACAAATTGGGGGAGAGGATTACAATACGAGTAATACTTAGGTAAAGGTGGGTAAGTATTTCCAAAATACTTACTTACCTTTAGAACCACACATTTTTACTTTTTTTGTATTTTTCTCTTTATCAATCAAAGTCAATTTTTAAAAAAAAGTAAAATTGTGTGGCTCTAAGGGTAGGTAAGTATTTTCAAAATACTTACTCACCCTTATCTAAGTATTGCTCTTATAATACCAATCCTTCCAGGGTTCAAATGTGTGATGCTGGTGCAACCAAACAATGAAATCACTGCGATACTGACCATACATAATACTATTTTTATAATATAGTATTAAAATGTATTAATAATTAGGGGGATTTGCATGTATAGCAAAATAGGGTAAAATAATTGCATGTATAGTACATTTAAAAAAATAATTTTTATAGCAGAAATTGAAAACGGATTAAGTGAAATAACTTAGTCTATCATAGAAAACTTGGCTTATTTCTATCACTATACTTATTTATTTCTATCACTAGATTTAATAGATTTCTATCACTCGACTTAAAAGAAATCTATCACTCGACTTAATAAATTTCTATCACTCGATTTAAAAGAAATCACTCGACTTAATAAATTTCTATCACTTGGCTAATTGATTTCTACCATTTTTTTTGACTTAATAGATTTCTCTCATTAATTGATTTCTATCACTTGTTGATTCCTAATCATTTGTTTTTTTTTTTTTTTTTAAAGATTTCTATGACTTGTTGATTCTGGACTAATTGATTTCTATCACTACACTAATTTATTTCTATCACTGCACTAATTTATAATTGCAATTTATGATTAACTTTTATCACTACAGAAACTGACTTCTATCACTAGAAAACTGACTTCTATCACTAAAAAACTGACTTCTATCACTTAAAATGATCGACTTTTATTACTTAAAAAAACAATTAACTTCTATATATCACTTAGCAAATCGATTGACTTCTATCAATTGAGCTAGTGAAATTAAAAATTTGATTGAACGCAATAAAAATTGATCATTAACAATCGAAGACAAAAAAAAGTGAATTGAATTGAAATTATTTAGGCCCCGTTTGATAACCATTTCGTTTTTTGTTTTATGTTTTTGTTTTTAATATTTTAAAAATAGGTTCGTTTGATAATCATTAATTTTTGTTTTTAAAATTTTATAAACATTTTTAAAATATTAAAAAAATTATAAAAACTAAAAAAAATAGCTTTTAAAATCAAGTTTTTGTTTTTTTTCAGAAAAATAATTATCAAACATGTTTTTTGGTTTTAAGTTTCTAAAAACATAAAACTGAAATGAGTTATTAAACATATACTGTTTTTATTTTTCAAAACAAAAATCCAAAAATAAAAAATAAAAAATAAAAAATAAAAAATAAAATAGTTATCAAACAAGATCTTATTTAAAAAGAAAAAAAAGGATTTTTCACCTTTTTTTAATTTTTTGAATCAAATTGGGGGAGGATTACAAATATCGATTCCAGAGATTGAACCGGTGCTGGTCTTGAACTTGTTTACAACCAAACAATGAAACCGCGCGCTGATCCATTCGATAGAGGATTTTTCTTTTCTTTTTTTTAATTTTTTAATTTTTTTTCAGATCTGTGATTATTGGGTCAACTTTTTCACACCTCGACTAAAATCACTAACCCTACAACATTGATAATTCATCGAAAACAGAAGAAAATAAATAAATAAATAAAACACACTCATCAACCCTCAAGAAAAATAAAAAAATTACAAATTGTTGTAATTGAAATCATTAAATAAAAAGGATTATTTTTTTGAAAATGAAGAGTTGCAGACAAAAGAGAAAAAAAAAAAAAGGAGGGGAGGAAGGGGAAAAAGGAACGGAGGGTTAAAATTGAAATTTTTGAAAAACGACTTCAAAAATGAAAATATGCTATATATAAATTATTTTTCAAAAAATACTATAATTAAAAAAGATATTAAAAAACTGCTATCCACAGTAATTTCACTAATAATTATGAGATTTTGCAGGTATAATATAATAAAAAATGGCAAAATATTTTCATTTATATCATAAATAAAAAATAATTTATTTGTAGTAGATCGATAGAATTCAATTAGTGATAGAAATGTATTATTAATTGAATTCTACTTTTTTTTATTGAATTCTATTGATATATATCATTTATAAAAAATTATGTGTTATAGATCAATTATCTTAAAAATTGTTATGCAAATATAATACAAGAGGTAGAATGTACCGAGTAAATTCTCCGATGACTATAAATACAAATATTTTAAAATTTATTTATATTTATTATTATTTTATTAGAGGAAACTATTCTTTTTTAATAGTATTTTATTACATTGCAGTGTTTCTCAAACTATTTTGGCAGTAGTTTTCTTTCTTTCTTTTTTCAAATAATCTATAAAATAAAATAAAAAGAGAAAAAACTAAGAAATTAAAAGAAATTTTTGCATGTATAACAAAAATGGGCTAAAAAATTACATTTATAGCACAAAATTGAAAATAATTGTACATACCAAAATTCTAAGTAATTGAACTCAATCGAACTCAATCAATAACTAGTGATTGAACTCAATAAGTTTGTTAAGTGATTGAGCTCAACTAATTGAATTCAATCACTAGTTATTGATTGAGTTCGATTGAGTACAATCACTTAAAATTTTGGTATAAACGAATTTTTGATAAAAATGTGCTATAATTCTAATATAGAGCCCTAAAGTTGTATACCTAACAAATTTCCAAATTAAAATAGAAAATTTTGATAAATGCTTTTTACGTATTTAAATTTTAAAGTAAATAAATTGAAAATTAGAGTTTTCCTAAGCAAAAAAGTTTGTGACACTAAAAGGCGTCTGCAAAAATCATTTAAATTTGGAAATGCTTTTTTTTTATCTGATACCATTCTTTTCGTACATAATCTAATAATTTTGATAAAGTGAACCACTAATTCATAAATCTTCATGTACACTATGGTTGATTTAAAAAAAAAAAAATATATATATATATATATATATATAAGGAAGAGGGGAATAAAACCTAGAGATGTATTTTTTACGAGTTTCCCCGGCTCCATTTGAACGAGTTTTTTATGATGTGCAACAAAAAACATCCAAATTCGCAAAATGCTGGAAACAGAAAATCTAGACGTATCCATTATTTTCAACATCTTTATGTTCTATAAATTGGATGCAAAAAATGTTGACTAATATTTACATCATTCGAAAGAATACAATCTCTAATAGCTAGACTTAAATGAATTTATGGAGAAAAAAAAAATAAAGCTTTCAAAGAAAGTGACGTACTTGAATGTCACCGAAGCATCCCCCTCTGGCTTAGAAGCAAGCAAGAACATTCCATCTACAAAATCTGCAGTAAACCACCAGAAAGAAAATAAAAAAAAAAAAAAACTCAAATTTCTTATCAATATATTATATTTTTTAAAAATAGCGTTCAACATAATAGAAAAAAGAAAAGAAAAAATGAAACTGACCATTTAATACAAAAGAATTTGTTTGGTGTTTCTCTCCTATATATCCTATCCTCCAAGTGGCTTATGCTTGCGTCCATGATGCTTGAGCTTGTTTAATTTTTTCTTTCTGGATATCATTTTCTTTTCCATTTTCAGCCTATACCTTTGCTCTCTTTCCCTTTCATAAATTCCTTCCCACATTACCTCTCCCGTTAACGGCCATAACCACGTCGGTCTCGGGCGATTGTTGTCGTCGGCAGCTTCAGCCAGATCTTCATCCATGGATTTCAGCAATGTGATGTTGAAGAATTCGGACCACATGACGTACTCCCGACGTCGTTCGAGTGGATGCTGCTCGTGTAGTGAGCCCGAATGTGGATTTAAGTAAACCATTTTGCGCCCACTATGGTATGCCCACACATTTATCAGGATTTCCAAGAGCCGGCAATAACAGTGTCTTCTCTGCCACCCAAAAAAAAAAAAAAAAAACTCAATTAGCTGAGAGTTTGAAATTTGTTTGCTAGACTTTTAGAGAGGAAAAGTGGGACTTTGATCCACTAAAAGCATTTTTTGTAAATAAAAATGGATTGAGAAACTCTAATTAGAAAAAACCAACATTTAACTCATTTTCTATCATTAAAATGGTTATAACTCAACCGACATTAAATGTGTTAACGAACAAGAGATATGGTAGTATGATTTCCTTCCAATTCCTATCAACTCTTATCATATCAAAAAAGGGGAAAAAAAATCATTTCAAAAACTAAAAAAAAAAAGTGTGATATCAAAATGATTTTGAGAAGGGAAAAAAAGTGTTTTTATTCTGCCCTCTCCCAAAAAAAAATACACTTTTTGAAGTTGATATATATTTTTTTTATATTTATTGAGGTTAGCTTGTGCACACCTTGAGTATCGTTAAGAAACATAGCATCTGACCCTATGACATTTAGATATGAAATAAATTAATTCATAAGTAGGTAATCACCATGAACTAACTCATTGCCTCTTAGTTTCTCAAATTTTCCATAATATTTGATTCTATATCAAAAAGAAAAGTGATTTGGAAATTTTTAAAACACTTAACTGGTAGGGAGGCATTGAATTAGTTCTTCTTCCAAAAGTGATTTCACTTAAACATCCACCATATAACTAAAAGTAATCTCCCGAGGAGAGAAATAGGATATTTACCTCCAGCCCTGAGGAAGCCAGCAAACATTTGGTTTCATTATCAAGCTTCCTGTTCACAGCATCTACAGAATCAACAAACATCCTGCAACTCGAATGTGGAAAATCGCAGTCATTCATTATTCAAGCTATAAAAGAATTGCATCCATTGTAAACAATTTAGGCAATGTGCTTAATTACCGGGAAAACATCATAAACTCCAGAAATGTTGGGGTTGGCATAACCCAGCTATGGAGAGAAGACCAGAGATCGCCATCATTAGGCATTGGAGGAAGAGCTTTCGAATGTGGTTCGGGTAGTCCATACATCTCCCTAAATGCGTCTTCAAATGTAGAACTGGTGAATGTAATTTTAAGTGAGAAAATGTTCGAATCGCTTTCCTTAGACCCCGTTCAATAACAATTTTGTTTTTAGATTTTGGTTTTCAAATTTAAGCCTACAACTACTGCTCACCGTTTTTTTATTTGGATATCTACATCTTACATATGTTTTTAAAAATCAAACCAAAATTTGGAAGAAAAAAAATAACTTCCAAAATTTGTTTTGATTTTTGAAATTTGATTAGTATTCACAAACTTTCTTAAGGAAATATGGAACACATAGGAAATTTAAGTAAAACTAAACTTAAATTTTAAAAGCCAAAAGCAAAAAGACGAAATAGTTATCAAATGGAGCCTTTAAATGTATGATTCTATGAAAATTTTCTTCTTCAATGTTTTAGCCTTTAAATTTTAAATTTAAGTACCATGCCAACTTTCTTTGGAATTGATGTTTATAGAGAATTTGAAATTCTCTGACTTGATTATTCTTCAATTTTTACTTGGTGTGGGAGACGTTAGTTTTTTTTTTTAATAACTGGGAATCAGTGCTGAACCCATTACATATTTGGGGCACCTGTGCCCGTCCCAAGATCTAGAGCCGAAAGACAAGAGAATTTATAATTAAGTTCATTCCTGAGTTTTAAACCTGGACCTCAAACTTATACCAATAAGATGTTATCAATAGTTATTCCCGCTTTTTCATCAGTGTAAATTGGAGTGATTTTGTTGTAAACTCCTATAACTTTTCAATTTTTCTTATTTTTCAAATTTGTATAGCCTTTTAAAGAGGAGTATTTCAGTTTTGATAAAACAATGGAAGACTCTTGACGTTTGAACATGAAAGAACTATTAATCATAACTGTATACCTGCATTGTCCCTGATTGAAGATGTCACATGTGTACCAAAAACGACCATAATTTCTGTCTGCATCGTTATCATGGCGGTCTGTACCGTTCAAGTATGCCCAGAAGTAAATAACTTCTCCTCTAGTATTCTCGTGAATTGCTTCTTCCAAAACCTTTCTAGCGTTTTTGGATAACGAAACCTGCGTTTATAAGAGACGAGGCTGATTATGAATTGAAGTAACAAAAGTAACTAAATATAAACAGACTACCTAGCAGCATAGATATATATTGGTTTAGCAAGTCCTAGAATGTCCAAGTTTTGTTCATCTTAAAAGCCTTGCAGCCATCCAATAATACATCTAAGCTCATAATAATGTTTGCAAGATCTTATACTTCCAAGTAAAGTCATGAATGGATTTGGGTTACCTTCCTACCATCAGCTTGCCAGGATTGGAAACCAATCCAAGGTCTTCTGTGAATTGTATCAATTTTATTTGCAATAGCAAACATTCCTCCAATCTCACAGAGGATGTCCCTATACAATCTTTCTTTCAAAAGGGGAAGCCGCTTGGCAGCATTTACATCATCTGATTTCGACCTCAGTGCTTTCGTAGACTGGAGAGTGTTCAATGTAAATTACAATCAATACAGAACGCGGAATGAGTATATCTCAAAAGCAAGGAATACATTCATACTTAGTGACACGTTTGAGTTGAAAAATGGGACAAATTGACGAGAATAACGTTTGATACCATAAAAATCACAGATTCGAATTAAACGATCTAAATCTAGTTGATCTTTTTAAGGAAACGATGCCTGTCTATGTAGCAATAGAAGCCTTGTCTTTTTCTTTATTTGCTCCTAGTTTTGATGACACGATTTATATATTACATTCTCTCAAATGATAAATGTTTTAACATTCAAGACTATGGATCGAGCAAGAGAATTATGGCCTAGTGGTCAAATGGTACCTATGAATAATTTCCTATGGTTTTCTTTGACAACTAAATGCTATAGGGTCAAACAGACAAACACTTTGTCCCGAAGAATAGTCAAGATACACGTAAGCTAGTCTGGAGTCAGGACACTCACAACCTAGCATGAGAGCACGATTGAAGGGACAAAAATCACATTTTCTAGTGAATGAATAGCTAAGAAAAAAAGATACGAATTAAAACAAACAGGAAAATATCAGCAGATAATTTTGGTAAGGAGAAGAGAAGCTTACAAGGCTAAGTCCACGAAACAGAGCACCATGATGCAAAAATGGCCAAGCTCCAGGTCCGCTGTATATCTCATAAATGCAAACTGGCTGACCTGCCCTTTCAAGCTCTTCCTCGTCCTTCACATTTTCAAGCCTCATCCTATCAGACTTCCGCACACTTCGATAAACATGCTCCCATGAATCTAATCTGCTGTCTTTTCTTTCTTGAAGCTATAAAAGAAATCACGTATAGCCTGGTCTCAGAAAAGTGAGTGACATAGAAATTGCTGACAAGTCATAATGGTAAAATAAATAGTAACTTACCTCCTCCATTTCCACTCTATCATATTCTTCAGTAAGTTCTATTTCCTCAATAATATCCCAATCCTGTTGAGTTGGGGCCTCATGCACCAAATTCTCCTTTCCAGGCCCGGAGGTGTTTAAGGGACTAACAAGGTCAGAGAACTCTTCTTCGAGTTTAATCACTACACTAGATTTCTTTATAACATTCTCGTTGCGTGGTTCACTGGAAGATCCTTGATTTAATTCATTCCTAAAGAGATCCCATTCCCACACTGCTTTTGGAAGCTGGGTAATGGAACCTGGCAGTATAACTTCTGATGGGAAATTGATAACTTCTTCCAAGAGATTTGCATATCCAGTAATGCACTCTGATGCAAGCAAATTTTTAGCAAGCAATCTTCCAGATGAAGCAATATTTTTAGCAACTCTAGTGAGCATTCCATCAGAACTAAGAACCGAGAGAGCTCTTGTCAACGCATCCGGAGTGAATTTAGTAAGAAGTAGCCCATGGAAACCCTCAACAACCTGCACGTTTCAAGACACTATTATTATATTTTTCCTTGGAGTAAAATGAGAATATTGTTCTAAGTTAAATGACTATAGGAGAACTTGAATGAACTTACATGTTTGTTAATAATGGGCGAATCAGGTGCCACTATTGGGGTTCCAAAGGTCATGGCCCGAATGAGTAGTGGAGGAAAATCTTGTACATATTGCGAAGATTCGTAAAGAACAATATCGGCCAAGTATAAGATATCATTCACGTCATGATCAAAGCCATAATGGCTTAAACAATTACGAGGAATTCTTAAACGAGAAGCAGTTTCCTACACAAGTTAAATGACTGGTCATTCTCCCAAAGAAATACTTGGATTTAATATTTATAATGTACTATCACAAAAAATCACAAGAAAGATGCACAAATGCAAACATTGGTGATCACCATATGCACTGCTTCTACAACATTGATGTCACAACACAACAATGCAACTATCAGTCACTGACTGAATTCTCTGACTGTACCAACTAGATAATGTCATTCTTTGTACCTAGCCTTCGTTTTGTGCGCTTGTTTTTCATTAAGAAAATTTGAAACCCATAAAGATTGTAAATGACCTCCATACAACACATAAAAGGTGATCCAAAAGTTTACTGGCTTCCTTAAAACTAGCAAGTTGTTTCCCAAACTCACTCAGACTCAGATGTTCCATGCAAGTATCAACTGTTAACTACTTATGCATCGGTATTTTATTTTAAAACCATTTTCTGCATCCTCCTATCTCAATAGCATATATTTAACATAAACTAGATGTTAAGTTGCTATCAGTATAAGAAACTTTACGTTACCTTTCATTAAAAAATATGCATTTTTGAGCGATCATTGTAATACATAATAAATCTTAAATCAGATAAAGCCAAAGGGAACATTCAAACTCCACCGCAAGAATTAAAATAACTATTGTGAAATCCTCCTTCACTCTAAAAACTATTGTGAATTAATATGGATCAAATTGTTGTCTATGAAGATGCCAGATTCTTTGTAAGTGACGGCCCCATTAATTGGACATCACAGCTCCCAACCACCAAAAAAGCTTATCGGATATATCCACATACACACGTGCCTAGCCAGAACTTACTAAATCCCCATAATGAATATAAACTTGAAATGGGTTTCCCAAATGCCCATCCCATATGCTATCTGGAACTATCAGTACATTACCATTATAGTCCATTATTTCTTAAGGTAATCTAATTCTGCCTCTGCAATTTACACTCACCTAATAAAAATCCTTCAAAAACATTAATAGAATAGCCTATCTATTTAAGTAAATATTGCGACAACTAAAACAGAAAATTTGTGAAACAAACTATTCATGGAATTTCTCTGTGATCTAAACTTCCCAGCAAGTGTTAGAGCAGCAGCAGCAGAAGAAAGCTCGTTTGATAGTTATTCTAAAATTTCAAGAAGATAAAACCTCGTTTGATAATTCACTCAATGTTTTCTCAATTTGACATATCTAATAATTACACGCCATATAATCTGAAAGAAAGAAAATAGCAGTCATAGACAAATTGGCTGGTAAAGAAAGGTAAAGAGTAATAAGTATGATAAAAGACTACCTGCAGAACATCAGTGCAATTGCCGGTGGAATTACCACACAAGAAAACGAATCTAAATGACTCTCCAGCATTTTTCTTCCTTGCAAATTCCTTCAGTAGAGGTCCCATGCGATGCAAAGTCGCATCATATTCCGGTGACAGCTCATTATAAAAGGAATTTCCAACAACAAGAACTACGAAATCTTTTTTACCAATTCCAAGTTTCTCATATAATTGAAACTTGGAATGGGACTTCATATAGATTTCAGCAGTCCAGACATCCAAAGGTGATCCGTGGATCACATGAAAGTTTCCAGAATCAAGCGTGCTATATAACATCTGATGGAAAAAGGAAAATGGAATAAAAGCTTCTAAAAGCCACATGATATAAACAGGTAAGTTCACAAACTTACTGGAAGAGCAAAATTGGGAAATACAATAACACTGGCTCTGCGAAAAGTACTTCTCCAATGAGAGAGAAGATTCTCCCAGCCCATGTCCTTGTACATTTTAAGACGCTTGGCTAGGATATCATCATGAATGATCCACATCAGTGGTATTGTACAAAAAGGTTCCAGCATAATGCTGCATACGTGAAAGTGTATTTGTTATACCATGTCAAGTGAAAAAATAAGTTCATATCTATTCACACATCACCAGTACTAAAGGAAAGGTCCCTCCCTCCTTAATCATTCAGATATTCATAATTCTGCATCAAGTTTCTTCAAACAACTTCGCTATCATTACTACTATAGCAGTTTACTTTCAACATCTTCCAGCAAAAAGAAATTCTCAATGCACCAATTTCTCTATTTAAAATATCGGCCCTACTGAAAGGAAAAGAAGGAAGAATAATATATCAACAGAGAAAAATCATAAAAATTACTAGCAAGGTACCTCGGCGTTTATAAACATTAATTGTTTTAAGTTCACGTGCAAGGTTAAATTTTCTTTCCATCATAACTATGCTACACAAGAAACCAAACATGATACCGACATGTAAGATTTAGTTTACAAATGGTAAGAAAGAGTGTAGATGTAGGGTTCAGGCGGTATGTCCCGTGACATTAGTCGAAGTGCGCGAAAGCTGGCCCGGACAGTCACAGATATCAAAAGAAAAAAGAAAAAGAAAAGAGTATAGATGTAATGATTGAACCCAAGTGTATTTTATGTTTTATGCCAACTCATTTTAGTTTCGTAATTTATATTTTGAGAGTGAATTTAGTAATAAATACTTCTTTTCATTGGTAATGATAAACACATCCACTATACATGCCAACAACAAACAACTTAAGTTTTCTTTTCATTCTTTTGACAAGAAACTATACTTGTAGAGCACAACAGCGATAAAAACATACGCTAAATGTGCAGATGTTAAGCCATTCAAAGATTCCATAAAAAGAGATTTGTAGGCATATACAAACTTCTTCAACATACTAAGTAGAGCAAGTTGGTTGTTGGTTAGTTTGCTTGTAATCAACTCATTTAAAAGATATAGTATCAAGTAAACCAACCTTGTAATAGCCTCTTTCCCTTCAAAAGAATCGACGATGATACCTTCAAAACTGCAAGGATAAAAGTAAACATTCATGCAGTTTTGAGTAATAATAGAGATTATCTTGTGCTGGTACAAATAGGGAAAGAAAGAGTATTAAGCATATTTTTATGTACGTGTGCACAACACACGTACATGTGTATAGAAATGTGCTCACTCACCGTAACCAATTGACATGACCAAACTGCTTCGGGCTTAAAAGGACAAGCCGACCAAGTTCCTGCCACATTTGACGCGCTTCTCCATTGCTAACTGCAAAAATCTGAGATTTTTCCATAAGAATTCTAATCATTTAAAAAACTGACTGATGGCAATACCCATCAAACATGTAAGATTTTAATGACACATACAATACCCTGTCTCACAGAATATGCCAAAGTAACCATGCATCATGTAACTTCTAATAAAAAACAATGACGCAATAGAGTAACGAAAGCAATGTCAAAAACCTCACCTCAAACATGTATCCAAGCTGCTTCATGCTCTTCATTACAGTAATTAATAACAAGGATTGTGCATCTTTCTCCATGTTTCTCAATACCTGACATTTTAGGCACAAAAAAAAGAATAATTTGTTTACATATGAAAGCTTAGTTTGTTAGAAACTTAGAATGCACAACAGATTTTTAATAAGTAGCTTTTTTCACGTGTTAGGACTCTCGTGCATGATGGAAGTCTACACCTGATTATACAACATTCACTACACCTGATTATATAAACATGTAAAAGCATCGATGGGATAAAAGTTAAAAATAACCAAGATTATGCATCCAACTGACAGAATCTTACAGATGGTGGAAACTAAATATCGATCGCTCTACTTTGTAGGGGAAACAATTTATTATCAGCATGGAGTTGAAAGTGAAAACTTATTCGAGTAATACACTATTATATCCAGTCAGCTTATAACATTAATAGATGCCAAAACATGTTGATTCCAAATTGATGATATTATTGACATATGATCATAGTAAGTAGTGGGGTAGCCCCGCACCGGAACCCCCTGTTAATTTATTACTATTACTTTATTTTTCTTTTAACTGAGAAATCGGAGTTCTACTCCACTATTGGGGTAACCATGCCCGTCCCTAAGCCAGGCACCGGGAGACATCAAATAAATGGAGATACGAAAAGTGTCTACGGATCCATGTTCATTCTAGTTAACTGTATATTCTAAAAACAGGATTTCATTTGCAGTGTTGTTACATTAAAATGCTTTTAGAATAATAGGTACCTTTCGTACAATCTCCTTTAAGCAGCCTCTGGATTTCTTATTTATAACATAAATCAGTCAAAACTCAGTGCATGCTCGTGTGAATTATTTAGAAAATTAGTTCACGAAAGGCTTCGGGTCTAAGAGTTCGACAAGTTTATGATGTTTTATAGTGTGATATAAGAACTTCGGGTCTAAGAGGTTTGTTCTTTTCTATAGGATCTCGCAACTACAGTCACTTACAAGATCAATGTAAATAATTTCAGTTAGTACACATTCTCTGAGAGTTATAAGTCTTATATCATTTATTCATATGAGCTGTTGTAAGAAAATTCTTTAAGAGAGCAAAAACCTAATCAACGCAATCTTATTATTCCAAACCAAATGGTAACACAATTCATTGTCAGCGATAAGTTCATTCGAGTGATTGATTAAAACATAACTTGAAAATGCACGAAAGAATCAAAACTCGATCACTCACCAGAGCAAGCCTAGGCTTCCGCAAACCGAATCGATTCCCCGAGCGCAATCGATCAAGATCATTACCTTCGAGAATCCTCTGCGGCACGAACTTAATCGTAATCCCGAGCTTCAACTGTGTATCGCGCGACCAAGCTTTCTTGCTAATTTTCAAGAACTCCGAAGTCATTTTACTCTCCAGAAACAACGAAACCGTAAATAACAAGAGCAATGAAACGCCAGCGAAAACGAAGAGCGTTCTCCTCCGGAAGGCGAAGCAGCCGTGGCGATCGGACCGGCCGAGGTTTGTTTGAGAACGCGAGATTGTACGATCGGAGGACACATCGCCTTGCTCCAGATGCTGCTTGAGATTTCGCCTCGAAAGAGACCGCTCCTTGAACGATTGGGAGCAGAGACCGGCAGCGCCGTCGTCATCCGCCGGTGGAGATGAATCCGGCAGCATATCGGCGACTGTACGGAATCGAGAAAAATGGCGGGAAGCTGAGGAGATGGCGAGAGAGAGAGAGTGAAGAAGTGAAAAATGATTTCGTTTTCTGTTTTGATTTTTCTTTTTTTTTTCTTTTTCTGGTTCGTTTTCAGCGTTCCCTTTCGTTTTTATTTCCGTCTGGTAACAGGGGAGGTTTCTGTTCGAGTATAAGAATTTTCCCTTTTCTCAAAAATTAATAAATACATTATTTTGTCAGTTTCTGGAATATATGGCGGTTGTCGGGATTTTCATATAAGAAAAAAAAACAAAATCAAATTTGAACTTAGTTTAATCCCTCATTTCAATTTTGATTTTTTTTTTCTTTTGTAACTACGAGTTGGAAGAGGATATTACAAATATCGATTCTTTCAGGATTCAAATATGTGTGTTGAACTAATTACAACCAAATAATGAAATTATTGCGCCACTAATTTTTTCGGTCAATTTTGATTTTCTTTAAAAAAAACATATCATTAGTCATGAAACTAAGCCGTCACATTTTGCCTTCTAAATTCATTGATTTCAATATAATTTGCTTAGGTGAAAAAGAGGATGAGAAGAAAGTAGTCGGACAATAAAAGTAGTAGTAGCTCAAGAACATCTTTATAAATTTATTCACATATGAGTGTTTAGAGGTTTCATTGTAAGGAGGGATAAAGTGGAGGCTATGTGTCATAGTCGGAAAAATGGCAGGCAGGGGTTTGGACCCCGAACTTATTGCCATTTGGGTTCGAACCCAAATTATTTGCATTTTGGGGTCGTCGCGTCTATTTGAAAGATGCGACCACAAAGTTGGATTGCGTCTTTCTGAAAGACGCGACCAAAAAAAAAAAAAAAAAAAAAAATCTTAACAACTTTTTTTTTCTTCGTTTAAAACTCTCTGTATCTCTGGATTTCAACCTTT
>JBBMEF010000002.1:814420-828893 GCA_037832685.1 Sicyos baderoa | reverse complement strand
AATTTTTTCAAAGAAAGGGGTTTAAGTGGGAAGCCAACCAAAAAAACCTTTGGGTTTTTTTTTTTTTTTTTTTTTTTTTTTTTTTCTGTACTATTAACTGCAATTTCTGTAGTTTTGTTTTTAATTAATTTGTTTGTTTTTCTTTGGTTTCTTCATGTTATTTCAATAATTCCAAAGGCAAGATCTGGATTCCTCTCTGTTTACCCTTTTCGGTGGCTTCAATGATAATTTAACTTCATCTGTAATATAACTATTGCATAATTTCCTTATTTGGTCTATTTTGTTTACCTTTTTCTTTCTTATTCACTATTATGCAAGTTTCATTTTGGTCCTTGTACTTTTAAAAATCTAATTTTAGTTCCTGAACTATCGTTTTTGTTCCGCTTTAGTCCCTCAACTTTTAAAAGTCCAATTATAATACTTGAACTCTTAAAAAAGTTTAAAAGTAGTCTTTGAGTTATATAAAAAAAAATCTTAATCTCGATTAAAAGTGATGAGGTGTCGAAATAATAATAAAAAAATAAATTTATTATCATTTTCTTCTCGCTCTCTCTTAAGATTTGTGAGTTTCAATTTTAAGAAGAAAAAAAACCGAGCTTGAAATTTAAAATAATTGTCCTTCAACATTTCTCTCTTCTAATCCTTACTTTTTTTTTCTTTCTCAACTCTTTCTACCCTTCGAATCCTTTCTAAAATTGTGTTTTATATTTAATAAAATTTTAAACCTCCGACAATCAATGCAGAGCTAAATATCGTAAATTTAAAAGTAAAGAAATGAATTAGACATTTGATAGCCAATAGAGTGATATATACAAGTCTATTCAAGCAAGTTTTGAATGGTGGATGGACAATAGAAAGTGGAGAAAGGGAATTTAAGCCAAGCAAGCAATTGAAGTGGCTCGTGAGATTTTACAAATCTTACCACTGCAGGTTATCTCTCCGTTGTCAAACATCCTATGCTAGCAAAAGTCTAAGGATTAAGAGAGAGCGAGAAGAAAATGATAATGAATTTATTTTATTATTATTTTGACACCTCATCTTTTTTAATCGGGATTGAGATTTTTTTTTTCTAACTTAAGGACTACTTTTCAACTTTTATAAAAGTTCAAAGATTAAAATTGGACTTTTGAAAGTTCATGGACCAAAGCGGAACAAAAGCGATAATTCAGGGACTAAAATTGGAATTTTGAAAGTTCAGGGACCAAAATGGTATTTTACCTTTTCTTTTTTTATTTTTTAATCTTGTTTCTAAACTTTTTTAAAAATTATTTTAGAATTTAAATATTGGTCAACTACATGATCGACTGTGTTTCCTGTAAACTAATATGATGCATATTGATGTATTGATATGATATTGTTTGCTTTGAATATAAACTTTGTTTTTTGATCCATTTAAAAGGTCTCGTATCGATTAAAATAGTTATCAATATTTATTATACAAAAAAATACCAACGTGAATATATTTTGATTTGAAAGGTACATTTGCTCATCTTTGAATAGTTTGAAAAACAAGCATAAAAAGAGAATAATTTACCCAATATTTGAATGTTTAAAGACTAAAATAAAGATTTTCTTTAAAAAAAAAAACGACATTTAAATCATCAATGATTTTGTAGTCTCCTTCACCACATATAATGCTTATATGTATATAGACGACAAACGAATAATTTGATACCATGTCGAGGGAAAAAGTAATTGTGTATGCTATACTCCACTTTTAAATGTTTCTTTGACTAATAATTGTGTAAAACTCATTGATGTAAAAAATGAAAAAAACATATCAAATCATTCATATTGATTAGTACATCAAATATACCTAAAATAAAGTATGATATAATTAGTTTAAATATACTTTTCACTGATATACCTAAAATAAAGTATGTAATAAGCAAGAAATGTGAAAAGATACATAAAACTTGATTTTATTTTAAAAAAAAATAAAGATTGTAAACTAAAAACATAAAATATATCTCTTTTTTTTTTTTTTTTTTATTATTATTATTTCGGCAAAATTTCATTGGAAGAATGCGCGAGAGCTGTGACAAGTCATTATCAATAGCCCACAAGAAAAATGAGCCAAAGCCCATAAGCTATGGGCCTCATTGCTAACATAACGCAACGGTAAGTTTTTTTTTTCCAAATTCTTTTTTTTTTAAACAATAGAGAATTAGATTTGAACTTGTAACCTTATTATTACTAGGTCGTACAAGATGTTATCATGAGATTTTTCCCAAATAGCCAATTTTTGATAGTTTAATAGCACTCATCAACTATCAAACGTGGTAAAATGAAATATTTGATTACTTCGAATTTTAAAGTGATTAAATTAAAAAACAAAAACAAATTATTGAACGTGTAATATGTTTTGTATGAAGTCAGTTGAATTGTTTGAAAGTTATCAATACTATCAATTCGAGTGATTAGATGCTATCGAGTAAAGTGATTGAAGCCTAAATATTTTGGTCACTTTACATAAATCGACCCATTTTTCTACAAATATTTTTAAAATTTTGTTATTAATGAATTTTTTTATCTTATCTTTTATTTTCTCTCTCTTTTTTTTTTCTTTCTATACATAAAAATTAAAATATTCCGAGGAATAAAAAGAAAACAATTTAATCAAATAAAAAACAATTATTAAGGCAAGGTTTATCTGATCTGACAAAAGATCAAACAAGTTCCCATAATCCACGGGATTTTGTTCAATTAATCTTGATTTTGACACGTGCACTGTTATTTTTTCCCTATCCATTTAATTTGTATGATAATATTTTATATGAAAAGAATAAAAACATTATAAAACCAGAGTGATGAAAAGTTGGAAATTAGAGGTCCCTAAAAGCACCTTATCCTTGAAACTTTAAGAGAGAAAG
This sequence comes from Sicyos baderoa, assembly GCA_037832685.1. Lineage (NCBI taxonomy): Eukaryota > Viridiplantae > Streptophyta > Magnoliopsida > Cucurbitales > Cucurbitaceae > Sicyos > Sicyos baderoa. The sequence goes on along the minus strand of JBBMEF010000002.1, from coordinate 826,020 downwards.
AGAGAAAGAAAGAAGAGAAGGAGAGAAGAAATGGATTTCACAGAGAAGGAAGAAAGTTTAGTGAAAGAATCATGGGAAATTTTGAAGAAGGATTTAGCTCTTTACAGCCTTCATTTCTTTACTCAGTAAGTATTTATTATTAATTACCTTTATTTTTATTTTATTTTCATGATAATGTTAGTTTTTTTTAAAAAAATATATATATATATGTATGTGTATTTTAAAGAAAATGAAATAAAATGGTGTTTGTAATTACTGTAATTGAAGGATATTGGAAATAGCCCCAGCAGCAAAGGGCATGTTTTCTTTCTTGAGGGATTCAGAAGAGATTCCTCAAAACAATCCTAAGCTCAAGGCTCATGCACTCAAGGTTTTCAAAATGGTGAGTTTATTTTATGTGTTTTTCATTTTATATACTTCAAAATTCAAGGTAACTTTTGCTTTTTTTTTTTTTTTTTTTTTTTTAAAAAAAGTAGTTTTTATTTTTAATCATAATGATTTGAGATAATTCATTCTTGTCATTTAAATTTTTTGAGCATATAATTGTGAAAGAGCATAAATGACTCGGTTATATATCGATGTTCCCATATCAAAGAAGTGAACTCACAATTTTTACGAGATGACCACTAGTTTACTAATATAAAATCGTAGTCCATAAAATCTAAATAGATATTCAATAATAATAATAATAATAAATAATATAAAAAAAGAGATATTAAAAAATGATCTAGAAATGATAAATATATAAAATTAAAAAATTAAAAAAAGGTATCATGATCTTCTAACCATGGGTGAAGATTTCGTATTGAAAATGTGAGTTTTTTTTGAAATCCATAACTGTTTGGTCACCTTTCGCCCATCTCGACTAATGTGACAGGACATATCGCCTAACCCTACTTTAATTGGATGCCAAGAAAATTTATAGGAAATTAATTTCTATGTAGATGACTATTATAAAACACATCATTTTATACACCTTAAAATCCTCCTTGACTAATTGAATCCCTCCATAATAGTTATATTGAAAATGTGAGTAATTCAAATTAATGATTTTATTAAAAAGGAGAACATATTATTTAAGCTATATTCTTCTTAAGAAGCTATAAATTTTTAGTATGCCTTTTGGATGAATTTTATTGTGAGGACTTTGGATGTATAATAAAAAAGAATGAAGTAATACATCTATAACATAAAATGAAAACTTATTTATTTGTGATAGGATATCCAAACTAAGTTCTATCACAGATAAAATTCAATTAGTGATAAAATTCTATCACTGATTATGACGAATAGAATTCAATAAGTGATGATAATCATGTGTTATAGATGAATTATTTTAGAAATTGTACTGCAAATATAATATATTAAAAAACTAGAGGTAGAATGTATTTGTCGAGGATAAATTTTCTTTTATTTAGAGAACAATTATATCTTTTAAGGTACCTTATACTATATAGCAAATTGTTCCACCAAAGACAATCAAATTGAAATGTTTTATGAATTGTTAAAGGTTGTTTTTTTAAAAGATCTTGTAATTGGTAAAACATCATTTGACAGTCAAAGATAGGTAGTTTTTTCTTCTAATAATATTAAAAGAAAAAAATTGAACTTGTAATCTCATAATAGAGTTATTAGTCAAAGGTAGAGGATGGTAATTAAGTTTAGAAGGTCAAATCATGCATAAAAAAGGGAAAAAAGAAGAGGCTAAGTTTAGCATTTTGCTTCCAAGATAATGGACTCTTGTTTTACTCACCAATTCACATCTTGTTCTTGTTGCTCCTTGAAAAGTCCAAAGGCTTTGTTTTCCCCAATGTGTTGATTCCTTGTTTTACTCATGGTCTAAGGTTGATAAGTAAGTTTAGGACAACTCAAAGACCAAACATTTGTTCAATTTCACTAATTCAAACTGCACAAATTACAAGTCCAACCAAAAAAACCTCAAACCAAATGCACCCACATAGAAGAAAAAAAACTATTCAATGTAGTCTCAAATTATGATTGTCAGTGTAACACTTAAATTTATGAGAAGTACATGAATGAACTTTGATCATAATAGAATGAAAAGAATTTTAAAGATACGAAAATTATGGTTAAAAATGTTTAAAATGATGAAAGACTGCTACATATATTAAGATAGTCTTTACTCGAGTTTGGGGTGTTACCGGCACCCTCTAAATATGAATGAAATAAATATATTTTTTAAAGTTTATAACTCCTACCTCCAACATCTTACAAATCTCAAATAATTTCAACTCAAATGAACTCAACATTTTAAACCATAAAATAAAAATTATATGCATACTCTAACTTTTCCAACATTTATTTAGTGGAAATTTAGATTGAAGTTTCTTTGTTTGGAATCATAAGATGGATTTAGATTGTAAACTAACTCAACAAAATTAAAATGAAGACATGTGAAGCAGCCATTCAGCTGCGAGAGAAAGGAGAGATTGTGGTCTCTGAGATTACCCTGCATTATTTGGGCTCTGTTCACCTTAAAAATGGAGTCATTGATCCGCATTTCGAGGTTAGTCTTCTAAATTGAATTTTGGAAAATTTGAAAATTCATTACTAATTAAAAATCACAATCTTATTTTCTTTCCTTCAACAACAATGGTGGGTAAGAGTTTTTAACTATAATGTATTGGTTCATGGACATACACATATAAATAAAACTTCTTAGTTTATAGGTTTATAGGGAAATTGTACTTGATAGTCCAATTTTACAAAATAATTACATATCTAGGCAAATTTGAAAATATTTAGCATTCATAGTCAAATATACAATATAATAATATTCATCATACTGTATTATGTATTAGTTATTGAGTATAAAAAATATTACTTTATATAGTATATTTGACTATGGTTGCTAATTTTTTTCAAATTTGTCTAATGTTGTAAATATTTTATCAATTTGGTCTATTCCTCGACCCCTAGTTTATATTTACATGTTTTAAAAAAATAATTAAATATGTTGTTTAATATTGAAGTGTTTTAAGCAATCTAAAATAATTTAGACCTCATTTAATAATCATTTGTTTTTTTGTTTTTAATTTTTGAAATTTAAGCTTATTTTTACTAAACTTCATTTTTCATGCGATGTATTCATCTTTCTTTAAGAAGTATGTGAATGCTATCCAAATTTCAAAAACAAAAACTAATTTTTTGGGCCCCGTTTGATAACTATTTGGTTTCTTATTTTTGGTTTTTCAAATTTAAGCCTATTCTCTCTCAAATTTCCTACAATGTGTTCCATCATTCCTACCATTTATCCATCTTTCTTTAAGAAAATAGGAGAATACTAACCAACTTTTAAAAACAAAAACAAACTTTGGGAAGCTACTTTTTTTTGTTTTTAAAAGTTGGTTGATCTTCCCCTACTTTCTTAAGAAAAGATGTATTCATGATAGAAATGATGAAACAAATTGTAGGAAATTTGAGAGAAAATAGGCTTAAATTTGAAAAACCAAAAACAAGAAACCAAATGGTTATCAAACGGGGCCTTGATTACACATTTTTTGTTTTCAAATTTTGGTTTGGTTTCTAAAAATATAGATAAGATTACATATCCAGGTAGGAAAAAACATATGATAAGATGTTGTATGGTTACATTTCAAAAATCAAAAATTAAAAAGAAAATGGTTATCAAACGAGATCTTAAAAATCAACATGGTGAAATGGGCGAATTTGAATTTCAGATCTCTTGGTCGAGAGTATATATCTTTAAGTCGGGTTCAATAATTTAGAGTGATAATTGAATTGGGGAATGCAGGTGGTGAAAGAAGCATTGATCAGAACAGTAAAAGAAGGAATGGGAGAGAAATGGAGCGACCAAATGGGCAGTGCCTGGGGACGGGCCTACGACCAATTGGCTTCAGCAATCAAAGCTGAAATGAAATGAAATGAAATGTCATTTCATTGCAATTTGCATTTACCAGCTCAGTTTTGATTTGGCTTCATTTGTTATGGTTGAAAAAAAAAAGTGAAAAAAAATATGTAATAATTGGAATTTGGCGATATTGGCAATGGGCTCAAAACCTTTCATCTTTTAATTATACACGTACTGAATTATTTTTGCCATATATTTTATAATTCACAAACCTTTTTTTGGTGAAAATAGGCTGGAGAGTCTTGTTCTATATTTAAATTATGTCTAAGTTATTTATTGGGAATGAAGGAGGTTGTTTCAGCTTTATATGGAAAGTTTTTTTTAGTACAAGTTAGAGGAGAAAGAGACAACGAACCTTACGAAAAAGATATAACTACTCTTAAATAAATGAGAGTCAAATACTAATTTAAGGAATTGAACTTCTGACCGTGGTATTGAACTGACCAAATAATGAATAATGAAACCATCGAACCTTGAAGCATTTGGTTAAATAGTTTTGCACGAGATATATTAGAGAGAAACTAAAGGCACTAAGTATGTTGATGTAGATTTCCTAACCACATTGTAACCGCCTCATAATTTGTTTTTCAATACATATTATTATAAGATTTTAGAAAACAATCATGGAATTCAACATCACTTCCACGAATTATTAGTATCAAAAGACTACTGGATAAGGATGACAAATCTTTTTAATCTGATAGAACGAATCGACTAACTCCTCTTCTTTTACAAGTATATTGTTAGTCAATTTGTCCAACTCATATCCATATTAGACTAATATTACTTCTTTTTCCCTAAGAGTACACCGCTAATCTAATAAAACTACCCCAAATATTCATCTTCAAACTCCAAACATCTATTTTCACAAGCCCTTTTTTTTTACTACATAAGGACTCGAGGGTTTTCCAAAAGCCTGTACTATGAACTAAAATCACAAAGTTGAAACGAAAAAAGAAAAAAGAAAAAAAAAAAAAAAAAGAAGAACTCTTCAGACTTACATTTTTCTTATTATTTACGTAAAAAAAATGATGAATCGACCATGCAATTTTGTCATTCCAATTATACAACGCAAGATAATGGTTCCATATAATCAGAACAACACTAAATCTCACGGCTCCCATCTGTGTTATGGAATAAAACGACTTACCAAAATGGCTCCCATCCAATCGGATTGAAAGAGTTGCACACTACTGAATTTACTGTTGCTTCTTTTCCCTTCTACAGTATCGAGTATGCCCGGATCACTTCCACGATTGGTGCACGACAAAGCGGGCACTTGCCCCCACCACGGACCAACTCATTTGCACATTTTGCACACGTGCACATATGTCCACATCTATAGTAAGATTCCCATTTTATGGTTAGTGTTGTTGGTTTATATAATTAAATTTACAACATAGAATCAGTATACTATCGGGCAGGAAGTCCAGTGTTCAAACTCCTACTAAGTCGTTTCATCTTCCATTAGTATTGATTTTCATTTAATAGGTATTTTTTACAACTTTCAAACTCACAATTGATGATAGTGTTGGTTGATATAATTAAATTTATTTAAACGTATCAATTTGAGTTGATTGATGATGTTGACAACGGTTAGGAGTACCTGTAAAGGAGAGAGTCGATGTGGCTGTCGCAACAAACGCAACATGTTCCCTTCCTCACATGACACCATTTAGAACCATCCTCTGATGTCCCAGCACCGAGACCTATAATAAGAGGCAAGTCAATAATAAGATAGATGTAGATTAGAATAGCACTATAGGCTTATCGTCGAGAGACGATAAAGAACTTTACAATTAAGTTTACTCGTGCATTTCGAACCTGAGGCCTCCAAGGGAGGAGACCCCAAGCATCTATCAATGAAGCCGCCAGGACATAGCTTCATCTCTTTCTCAAAGGAATGTGGGACAATATAAAAAAAACTAGCAAAAAGGGAGAGAAATATTGTATTAAAGTGTAGGTTAACCTTTTTCACCAGCAGATCTGTTTAATGCTGCAGAGACTTCTTGTCTAACAGACCGCTGCAACTCGAGTTGCATGTCCATGCAAGCTTCCAACATCCTCTGCATGTGACTCATGCCTTGTTGAAGTCTTGTCATGTCTGCTCTCAGATCGTTGATATTCTCCCATTCCTGCTAAAAATCAATAACGACTCTAAGCACAACCGCTCTAGCCAGACAAACTAAACTGAGAGCAATTAAAATGATACTTGGTTGGTGGTTTGGTTCTGGGTATTCTATTTCAAGCTTTGCTAATTGTTACCAATAAAGCTTAAACTATTTTTTTTATTGAAACAAGAGTAACCACGCCCGTCCCAAGGCCAGGCACCGGAAGACATCAAAAGAATGGAGACACGGGAGATGTCTACAAATTAATGTCACAGGTAAGTCTCAAACCAAGGACTTTGAGGGGAGCACACATTCAAAGTCTAAGTCTTCAACCAGTGTGCCATCCCTTGGAGACATAAAGCTTAAACTATTTCTTCACATAGTAACAGTGTGCATATTTGTGTGCATAGCGAAAAAGAGAGGGAGCATAACTACTGCTAATATCAATTTTCTACACATTTTTTTAGAACTGTCATCGTGAGTGTCTAGACACCTCGACCATTCTCACAGAACATACTATCTTTCCCTATAACATATTTAGATGTCAAGTAAATCTGTAAGAAATTATTTTCTAGGCAAGTGTACATGGATTGAACTCATAACCTCTTGAATCCCTAAGACTCTTTTTTACCCTTCGGTTAACCAATGATGGTTTAATTACTTCGGTATTGAATAGAAAATTTCCCTCTCCACCATGTTAGCCTCCTTTATCAACATTTCAGAATCTAAATACAGGATTAGAATTGAAAAAGAAGAAGCGGCTCACAAATTCCGAACGATGCATGGAATGGCGAGACCAGCTGGTATGATGCAGGTCATGGTGCCAAAGTGGTTGAGGTGGAGGAACTGGAGGAGATGGCAGCACTAAAGAGGGTCTATTTACAGCATCATTTTGTTCGTCATTCTGTACATCCCTCTGTTGGTCCTGATCCTGAACTGGGGAAGCAGGCGTTGGCGAAGGCAAAGTTCTATGCAAATCCCAATCTATAGGAGCACGACCTTGCCTATCCACATACGATTGTATTAAGTGGTCCAAACTTTCACGGAAACCACTACGAAGAAGATTAGAAACACTTCTCCTACAAAAAAAGATACAAAAAAAAGTGTGTGAATACATCTTTGCCTGCCAATATGAACAATAACAATTAGAGAGAATGATAACCACCTGCTTAAGAGTTCTCTAAGTTCCATACTGTAGACGTTATCATCATCCGGTGGGTGAAACCTGTTGAGCCGTCTAACTGGAACAGACCGACGACTTCTAAATGGACCAGAGGGCCCCTCTGACCAATTTCCAGAAGCTTCTCGAGTTCCTCTCTCATGCCAAGCTGCAGCAGGTTCTGCTGGATGAACTTCTCTTCTTTCTGCATTTCCCTGTGTACTGGGCGGTGACCAAGCACTCGATGAATTTGCCTGCCAATTTGCAGTCACATCCTCAGCATTATCATCTCTCCACTCAGTGAGTGGGCCAAAGGTTGTCCGTTGCCAGTTTCTTCTACTATCTTCGGTAATTTGTTCGTGCCAATCTCCGCCTTGATTCGTAGTTTCTTGCCAATTCATATTCTCTACCTCTGAGTTGCTTTCCATGCTTTCAATTTGATCAGGCAACCTACTGGTTTCAGCTACCTGACTCTCAGGCTGTGACTGTAAAACTTGCTGGATGTTCTGTGAGACATTGGTTTGACTTCGATCATTTCTAGAATCATTTATGTCACTGTTAGTTGCATTATCATCTTGGTCATCTGCTTGAACACGAACAATATTTTCCAATCTAAAGCGGAATCCCTCCCTGAGCCAAAAACAACATATAAACTATACCATTTTCAGAATAATAACTCCTTACAAACTCAGCAAAAATCAGAAATCAGAAAACAAATCTAGGAATACGGTCTTTTTAACATGATTCAAGGCTCAAAGGACATTCCATCAAAACGTCCGGGAATGAAAATATATTACTAGACTCAGAAAGATGACCAGAATTTTTGTAGTACAATAGGGGTTGGGTCGAACGATGACAATACTTCGAATATCTATTTTCACAAGACAGTAAACACAAAGGAAGCAAAATGAATCATCTTCACAAGACGGCATACCTTAAACCAGAAACAGTGTGTCGCTGCTGTAACTGAACTAATTCACTTGCTGCCATAGAAGGTGGCCGCTCCTCTTCAACAGTTCTTTCATTTCTCAAAAATCTACCTCTAAGTAATGACTGGGGAAATATACAGGATTAGTGGTCATATAACAGCTGAGTGCAAATAACATCTAATGGACCAATGAGATATGGAAGAGATAAATATAAAGTAAGCATAATTAAAAAATGTCATAAGGATTGTGATACAACTATATGCCTATAAAAAAAAATGTTATAAAAGTACTTACTACAATAGGTATCGCTCTTAAGTCGTAACAAAGCTTCGCATTCAAAAGAAGCAAGGATAAATTTTAACAGTAAGAACAACTCATCTATGCAAAGTCTTAAAAAAAAAAAGTCTCGATGTAGTTCATTACCTTGCCAAAATTCAATCAATTTTAGTTTTAAGCGAAAGTGAACAAGGACATTGAAAGGTAGAATTAATAAAAAAACATTCACACTAGGCAGCTGACCTGGATGCGGTTGCGATGGGCAAAGTCAGAAACAGCTCGATGCTCCAAAAGCCCTTGAAGTTCCCTTTGTCTTTCACTCTCTATCCTTACAAGTAAATCAAGTATTGCTTGTCTTCCTCGCAGCCTCAACAAGTCTCCGCGGATGTGTTCATTTTGACCTTCGTCCTGAGCTACCAATTCATTATGGCCTCTACCAACTTGAGCACCAACTCTAGTACCTCGAACTTCTCTCCTTTCACCACGACTTCCTCTCTGTTGACTGGTCATTTGTACCCATTCCCTAACAATTCTGACTCTCTCGCGCTCTGTTTCCCCAAGCCATTCAGCTCTGGATCTTGGGCTTCTCTCAGAAACATTAGGTGATGGATCCGTCGTAATTCCACTCTCCATCCATCCCCGTACTATTCGCCTCACTCCCTCCCTCTCAACTTCGCCAAGATCAGGAGATTGGTCTCTGCTAGAACCATTATTTTCAACCCTCACATGCTGGGGTGCAATTTGGTTATGATTCCATGCCCCAAAATCGTTCTCACTCTCACTTGCATCCACCAAGCTTCCCTGATTCTCACTCCCCCGACTATCAGACATATTTGTACTCGACATATTTGTAGAAGAATCAACACTTGTTTGCTGCCTCAACCTTTCCCTTACCCTCTCACGAGCCCGATTTAACACATGGTCATCCTCCAACTCCCTCCACATCTGTAATATTGCAGAAGCTTGTCTACTTGGAGTCTCAACCGTAGTTTGCTGCCTTGAAGTTGGAGACTGGGACTCCCTTAAGAAAGATGAATCAAGCATTGAAACGGTATGCAATCTCGCAAGCGCCATCAACTCAGATTCACGATTTCTCCTCTCAATTGTTGTGATCATTTCCTGTGCCTGCCGCACAGCCCAACGGCTCAAAATTCGAGAGTGGCGACGGCGTGCAGCTGAGGACTCTGCTAAATCATCACCCTCAAGATCAGACCGCCTTCTCCTCCGTAGAAGCTGATCCCCTTCTTCATCCTCAACTTCTTGATTGGCAGCAGAACTACATGAAGCAAATGGGATACATTCATCCAACTGCCCACGCATTAACTCCTCAAGTCCAGACTCTAATTCCACAGGTGCATCACTAGAATCAGGCTTCTGTTTTAGCGGTTGAACATCCGTCATCCTCTGCAATCTCCTTCCCTACCGCCCGAATCGAGCACAAAACGACGCCCAAAACGAAGCCTTATACCTTCCATGAACAATAACAACACCATTAATCCTCATCCCTTCCTCCAGAAACTAACAAAATCACACGATTGAATTACTCCACAACACAAACCAGACCCTAACAAGAACTAAAACTACGCAATCGGATTTTGAACCAAAACAGGATCCACAAAAACAACCTGATAAAAATAGAATCCGAACAATCAAATCGTTAAAACAGACATCGAAAATAAGATCCGACGACAGCATTGCACACGCAGGGCAGAAATATAACAGGTTGAAATCAAGAACAGCCGGATTAAAAACAAAACGAACAGAATTAAAACGATAAATTCAGGAAAAAAAAAAAAACAAAAAAACAAAAACAAAAACGATGAGATTTACGAACAATTACGTACCTCTGAAGCTGTTTGCGCGATTGTTTCCTGACCAAGAATGAGAAACAAAACCCTAAAATTCGTTATCAAAGAGAGAAATTAAGAAGAAACAAAAAAAACTGAAAATGGCGAGAAAAAAAGAGATCAAGAAAAAGAATGATGTTAAAAATTTATATATTTATATATAAAATTTGCTCCGCAGAGAGAGCTTTTTTTAGAGAGAGAAAGTTCGTAGCGGGCGATGAGGAGAGAGAAAGATGTTCGTTCTGATTTTCTCACTATTTTTTGTTTTATTTTTTATTTTTTTATTTTTTTATTTTTTCTGATTTGTGTTTTATGAGACCGACGAGGGGATCCGGAGCGGAAAGCGCCGACCTACCAAGAGTTGACACGTCACTTTTTAATTTTCCGTTTCTTGCAATCTTTTTATTTATTTATTTATTTATTTAATTGATCGACATCTGAAGATAATTCTTTGTTTTAATAAAATAATTGATCATCCGTAAAATATTTTTTTGAACGTTCTAATTTACTTATTTTTTTAAAAATAATTTATGTCAAAATCAAAATAACTTTTAGTGTAATTTTGAGAATTCATATTTTGTAAACCAAATAATTCACCAACATTATTAATTAAAAAAGAAAAAAAAAAGAATATCACCAACATAATTGAATATATAAATTGTCGGTCCTCTCCTGGGTCAGAGAAAAGGTCAAGCAAAAGTATTGTAGGCAGCATGTTAGATTTTATCGATATTCAAATAAAATATATTTTTTTTCTGATTACAAGTATTGAGTCAATTGGCAATTAAGTATTGTATTAATATTTGTAATATATTTAATCAGCTTGAAACATGTTTTATTATGTTGAGACTTCACGTGGATAAGGTGATAATATCTTTTAGTGTTTTATAAAGTAGATAGACTGGTCAGCCATAAACAATTAGTTCCACATTATTTTACATAGTATCAGAGTTCATTAAGCTCGATTCATGTTGAGAACCCTCTCATGTCCACATTATTTATAAGAGAAGTAGCTTATATATCATTTAAGATATTAAAAATTCATAATCTTTTCAATGTAGAATAAGATGAGTATCTCTAAGGGTTATACCGACTCTAGAGATTAAACATGTGACGTTAGTGTTAAACTGGTTTACAACCAAACAATAAAAGTATTGTGCCACTAAGTTATTCAATAACAAAGTTGAAATAAAATGTATATTCATCACTGATATAAATTGTGAATTCGAATCATTGTTTCACCCAAATTAAAATACGGTTGAATTAAAAAATGTATATTCTAAAATAAACGTACATACCAATAAAAATTAGAGAGATTAGCTTTTATAGACCCTAATAGAGAACTAATTGCAAAATTAGGCAAAAATCTAATATTTTGCAAAACTA
>JBBMEF010000002.1:790431-809521 GCA_037832685.1 Sicyos baderoa | reverse complement strand
CAAATTCGGAATTAAGAAAAATCTTTAATTATGAAAATTAAATGGAAAAACAAGTTTGCAAAAAAAAACTTAATTGCTTAATTTTGCAATTAGTTTTCATAATAGATCTAGTAACTATAATTTCCCTAAAAATTATTGGCATAATCTTTTCTGTAAATTATATCATAATCATTGGTACAAGACGTTACAGCCATAATTATGGAAATTTGTTTGAAATTTAATTGTGGGAGCAAATTTAAACATTTTCTTTTTGTTCCAACCAATTTAGACAATCTCTTATATTTTTTTCATGCAACTGAAATAATTATACTAATAATAACCGTTGAGATTAAGTTAAAAAAAACCGTTGAATTTGAAAATATTTCCTTTTTTTTTAATTTATTATTATTATTTTTTTTTTTTTGTGATTACAACCAATTGAAATGAGAGATTAAAACTCATAATCTCTTAATGAAATGATGCCAAGGTACTCCTACACTAATTTCCTATTTTGTATTTGGTTCAATGCATGGATTTTAAGTTTTGAATTAATTTCCTTTTTAGTTTAGTTAATTTGCATTTATTCAAGAGCAAAAAGTGTATACTTATAATTTAAACATGATTTTTGTGTTGGTGGAGTATTGGTTATCTTGTGTAATAATCTATTTCAATTTTATGTTTACCAATTTGATCCAAATCGGTAGCTTTTGCAGTGAAGCTATGTGGTACTTTATTTTTTTAATTCTGTCATGTGAATCTCATTTTCCTTAAAAACAGTTTTCCTCTTTTGATAGGATGCCTTTTTTTTCATTTTTTTAAATTCTATTTACAAAAACAATAGTTTGTATAAATTCATTGCAGATACTAAATTTACTTTTTGATTTTATTTTAGGTTATATATTAATTAGATATATTGTTTGACTCCATAATATTTGAATACAAGTAAACTCTTAATAAGTTAATTATTAGTTATGTGACCATCAAAAATTAAATACACAACATTTATATTTGAAAAAGTTTCATTTTAAAATCAATTGATAATTATTTTTCATTGTTTTGCAGGTTATACAAGATACTCACTAATGTTAAGATAAGTAGTACAGTAGTTTCATTGTTTGGTTATAAACCAGTTCAAAATTCATGGGTTCGATCCCTAAGATCGGTATTGTAATTCTCCCCTACTAGCTTATACTTAAAAAAAAAATTCACTAATGTTTAAGAAGATTTGATACCATATTAAATAATATGAGTTTTCAACTTAATTCAATTGGTAATGAGGCAGCTAACCTACATTTTTTTTAACTAAAGTGATCAAAATTTCTCAAATGTAGAAGAGTATAAAGATCTTCGATAATAATAGATACAATACAAATATGGATAACCAAATAATCATGGATCTAAAAACATAAATACTTAAAATATGAACAAATATAACTTAGAAAATGTGAACGCGTCTAGTTTTTTTTTTTTTTTTTTTTTTTTTGAAATCAAATAACTTCATTAAATAATTAAACACAACATACATCAATTTACGAGGAGGAAAATCAAAATAACAAAATAATAAACCTGTAAAAGCAACTTGATCTCAACCCACAGCTTGGGCCAAGACAAGACAAACGATCAGTAATTGTAAAACAAAGAGCTTCTGAAGTGATATGAGACACCTTTTGAACCGACATTTTTGCATAAAGGACGAGTAGATCCACACGTAAAAAGCCAGTAATAAATAGTGAACACTTCATTGGTTGACGTTGAAATTATTTTGGGGGTAAACACTATCAACATAGAAACCACTGAGGAACAACCCGCCAAAATAGAAAACAAGAGCTTCAAGACCGTAGAGGAACGAAAGTCTCTTTCAAAAGTAACATTCATTCATCACTAAAATAGAAGTTCATTTATCAACCAACTCCTCAAACGACAACAATCGGAAGACACGAAGAAGCAGAACATCGTGATACGAAGTCCTAACACAAAATACGGTAACAAAAATACTTAAAAAACGAAATAGCAGCACTAAAGTGGGTCTTAAAAGCGTAACCACTTTCATAATGGCGTCTAGTTGTAACTAATAATGTTTGCCACAATTCACGTTCATTTTTTAAAAGCCGCTTATGTTTAATGTTATGTTTTTCTTAATTTATTTAAATGATGTTAATGTTATGTTTAAAACTTAGCAACCACGGCCATTTCAATTACTTGTAGACATATATATTTGTATAAATTTTAAAACTCAATAATAGAGGTATTGAGGATATTGATTTCATGATTATATGTCATTTATCATGTCAAATGAGCTTTGATTTTATTGGCAAAGTTAACTTCATTCAAAATAATTTTTAATTAATATTTTCTTAAATAACAAAAACTACACAATTTTTAATAGAGAAAATAGTGTGTAAATGGAAATATCTCAATGCCAACAAAAGTAGAGCTTAAGTTATATCTAAGTAATGGGTTCAGAATGCCACTCCAATTATTCTTGAATAAAAAAGGAAAATATCTCAATGATAAAAAATGAGGAGAGAGCATGATTATTTAATAAGAGAAAGAAAAAGAAAAATGAGAAATAAGTATTTTAGAAGTGTATTGAAAAGGGCAGCCCAACCTAAATGAATGAATCACAACATCCAACTCCCAAAATAGACACTCAAAGTAAGACAAGGCCCTGATTTTCCTCTTCTCTCATCTTCTTCCTTCTCATTTCATTCACACACCAAATATTATTTTTTTTAATTGTTTTTTAAAAAATATTATATTTTTACTTTACACTTCAAAAAAGCAGTTTTCTCTCTGTTTTTTCCCAACTTTTTCCTTATTTCTCTATAGGCCCCTCTTCAACTTCATACACTAATTATTTTTGTAATGTACCAACCTCCCTTATGAGACATGAAATGTTGGCTTCAATTTAGGAGATTCTTTTCAAGATTGAGTGGTCATACTTTGATTTTAAATGATTTGTTTCAATTTATTTGATAGTATGAAATTTCATTTTAAAATCAATTGACAATGTCATAAAAATAGTAATTTATATTTTTCAAAAAGATTATTATTTATTAGGTATCTTAAAAAATGGTCAATTGTGAGATATATATATAATATAAATTAAGGTAGGGGACCTCAAACATTATGTAGAGTACACGACTATTCTTAACTAAATAAGGTAGGGGACCTCAAAATTAAATGCTTAGAGATACATAATTTATAATTTATTTACACGGTAAAAGTTTAGCCTGGTTATAATTTAGGGACGTGAATGGTTACAATAATGGAAAGTTAACATACATTTTTAACTTTTTAGCTGAAGTGATATATTCAATTCATGACCACCTGTATTATAATTATTTTTCTATGATTTTTGTCCATTGTATCATGACATTAGTAGAACACTACGACATATAAATATAAATAATAATAATAATAAAAAAGAAAGAAAGAAAGAGAGGGTTTGATGTTATAAAGTTGTATCTTATCCTAAAAGTGGCTCATTCAAGCTTGTCAGGTGCTTGATCCAATATGGTTGACAAAAAGTAGAGAATGTTTCTCGTGGATGGCACGTGCCTGCCGCTCAAATACCTTATCAAAAAGTAGAGAAAGGGTTTAAATACTACTCGTTCCAAACAATATTCAACTTCTTCTTCTTTTTTGAATTTTTTTTGTATATTTAATAATTATATGCATTTCATAACATTGATATGATAATGGTTGAAGATTATCGTTTATTTATATATATATATATTGTTTGACTAATTTAATGAAATGATATTTATATTTGCATATATTGATAAACTCGATGACCCAACTCATTCTAAAAAATATAAATGTTGAGTTGAGTTATGTTGGAGGAGGGAAATTACAAATATCGATTTTTCGGTGGTTCGAACACATAACGCTAGTGTTTAACTGATTTACAACCAAACAATAAAACTATTGCACCACTAACCGTTTTAGTTAAAACATTTAAATTATTAGCCATTTTTTAAAAGCAAATTGTATATGAACGTACATGGTAAAGACTAGAGAGTTGAAAAGAAAACCATATACAATATCTATATGCTTAATTTATAAATAAATAAATAAATAACCAAGTTATCAAACGTATCTAATTTTCAAACTTCAAAACTAAATAATTTACCCACAACCTAAATAAAGAAATATATAAGAAATTTTTATGAGTAAAAAAAGATATGTGCCAATGTTTTAGAATAAATTCGTACATGGTAGAAAATTGATGCGGATTTAGTGAAACAACGGAAAAGTTCATACACAAGATGATTTTAATCAATGTAATAAATAATATTTAATTAGTATATTTATATTCTACACTACAGTCAATGTCACAAACAATGTTCAAGCACATACAATATTCAATCAATATAATTTTCACTAAGTGCACAATATATTTTTCAATTAGTGCAACAAATAATTTTTAATCAAGATACAATGAAGGGTAATATTGGATTTTGTAAGAAAAAACGCTTAAAATTATGGTATGGATGAAATATTTATAAAAAAATACTAATATTAAATTAAACTACCAAAATGTTCCGCCTAAAATAAATTGTCTATATATTTTTAAATTCATTATTACTTTCAACCTTTTAATTTCCCAAATACTTTGGTTCAAGTATTTAGAAGATATATTTGAATTAAAAATAATCATGTTAATTTAGAAATGAAAAGTAAATAACAAAATATATATATTTTGAGAATTTAAAAGAAAAAACAATATATAAGTTGGATTGCGTTGTTCTAACATATCGAGTAGGATGTATTGGTGGATTCATCAACTTGAAAATTAAGATTTTGTCCAAAAAAATCACCTTAACTCAACTCACTTACACTTTCATGATCTAGTTTTTTAATAAATACATACTTATATTGGTGAACTATTGCATTTGTTAATCTTTTTAATCAATATCAACCGTTACTTAAACATAACATCTAACTAAAAAGAACTTTTAATTAAAATTTATTTTCGTTTTGTTATTTTGGATTTGGACCTAATATTTACCCAAAATCGATTAAAAAAAAACTAATTCTAAAAGTAGTTAAAAAAAAGAACTTCTCATTGATGGTCCAATTAAGCTATTCATTATTCCCAATTAATGTTCTATAAATAGGAAGAATAATAATATTGATATCAGTTTTGCGTAAGTAGCCGTTGTATTTATTTATTAGCTAGTTTTAAGAAGTTGAACTTACTTTTTCTTTGACACTGTAGTTGTACTTGCTATTATATTCAACTATGAATACAATTTTACTTCATTATTAATTTATGAACTCGAATGTCTTTCTTTTATTAGTTAGATATTGAAGTTGATGTGGACTTTAACCACGACCCAAAATGCGTGTTTGTATTTAGGCTCCGTTTGATAACCATTTGGTTTATTGTTTTTGATTTTTCAAATTTAAGACTATTCTCTCTCAAATTTCCTACATTATGCTTCATCATTCCTACCATTTATCGTAAAAAAGTAGGAGAATACTAACCAACTTTTAAAAACAAAAACAAACTTTGGGAAGCTACTTTTTTTGTTTTTAAAAGTTGGTTGGTCTTCCTCTACTTTTTTAAAGAAAAATGTACACATGGTAGAAAGGATGAAATAAATTGTAGAAAATTTGAAAGAAAATAAACTTAAATTTGAAAAACCAAAAACAAGAAATCAAATGGTTATCAAACAGAACCTTATTTATTTTATTTCAGCGTTGATTAGATGTAGAAATTTCAAAAGTTTGGATCATGTGCACATACTAGTGTCAATTGAGCTATTATTTTTATTAATAGTTTTTGGTTTTTAATAAAATTATGAAACCCAAACCATTTTTAGAAATGAATACAAAAACTATAGAGTAAGTTATAGCGTGACAAAGTGAGATTAAATATTCGTAACTTAAAACGATACTAAATTTGCTACACACAATCTTCATAAATTATGAATCGAACAAGGCTAACGAATTTGGAGCTTGTTGAATTAAATAAAGAAATAGAAGAGTTATTTGGATATGATCTAATTTGTCTAAAGGAATGAAATGAAAGGGTTGCTGCTTGTGGGTGTGGGTCTCGACTGTTTGAGGCTTCATTTTTACGAAATGGGAAGAGGAAGGTTATGGAGGGGCAAATTATGCATTGAATTATTATTATTTTTTTTTTTTTTGATGTCCGTGACTGTCCGGGCTAACTTGCGTGCACAAACACACCTCGACTAATGTCACGGGGCAAATTAAGCATTGAACGCAAAGAAGGAAGCTTTATGGGGCATTTTTTATGGGGCATTTTTTGGATTAGAAAAAAATAAAATTTTTATGGGGCATTTTTTAGAGGATCCTTCAAGAAAAGAAAGACCCTTTCTCTTCATTATGGAGAGGGATTCATGATACCGTGTTTTCTATTTTCGATTTTCTAAGTTAAAATTTACTTTGCTTGTTGGTTGAGTATTTGAGTTCATTGACACCGATTTGGGTGTTGTCGGCACGAACAGAAAAGAAGTTGGTGGATTATAAATGACAGTGTTATCAAGGGTTTTGCAAGTTTTTCTCGTGAGAAAGATCTAGTCCATATATAGACTCGATGTTCTTTCCAGCCACCCTGGTGGAGTTGTATATTTCAGTGGAATTTATGTATGTCTTTCAAATTTCAACCTTGCAAGTGTTGACTATAAAATCTGTTTTCTTGAAATTTTATTACTTGTATAGTAAGATCATTGTACGAGAGACTTATCTCTTTGATAGACAAATATTTATCTTTGATTTTTCTTTTGTTCGATTGTGATCTTTGATTTTTCCAAATTAATTCTTATTATATTTTGTTTGTTTGATTAATGAAAGTTATATTTTTCAAATTAAAAAAGAAAAAAGAAAAAGTCTTTATATTTTGTTTGTTTGATTAATGAAAGTTATATTTTTCAAATTAAAAAAGAAAAAAGAAAAAATCAAAGACGAACAATAGTCATAACTCGACCACAAAAGCGTGAAAATTTCAAGTAGGTTGTTGCTTAATTAGTCACGACAAAATGTCAATATACATAACATCACAAAATGAATAGAGTTTACTAAGTCATAAAATATATATTTTTTAATTCAACAAATAGCGGGTGAATATTTCATTCGTAATCTCTTAATCAATAAAAATATATTTATATCAATTTAATTATTGCTTTTATTGATCACCAAACTAAACGATGTGGATAGTCATATCCTATCATCTCAAAAAAAGTATATCAACATATTTGATGATCAAAATCCGTAATTAGAAATTCAAAAAGTTTTCAATGTTAAAAGTTACAAACTAGAAAAAGAGGTTTTTTTTTCATGAGTTGCAAAAAAACGGAAAAAGTTTTACAAATATCAAAATTTTAAATAAAGCAAAAAGGGATTTAATCATCTTAAATAAATAGCTAAAAATCTCAGAAATTAATAGACTTAATTCAATGAAATTTATAGACTTCCCATCACTAAAATTCAATGAAATTTATAGACTTCCAATCACTAAAATTTAAAGTTGATAGACTTTAATCAAGTTACAGATTTAATATGAAATATTTTAAAAAACCTGCTAGATTAAAATAGGGAAGCTAGAATTTGAGATCTAATTAAAAAAAAAATACTTTTTTTTATTAAAAATATAAAAAAATTGCAAATTACCCCAATTAAGAAATCTGGATCTTGTACTTTTCCCTAATTATATAGAAAAATGTATGAGGCTGGTAGTTGGGGCTTGACTTTCCCTGCTCACAGCTCACCAGGTTAAGTCCAGCCCCAAAGGCCCCAAAAATTTCCCTTTTTTAAATTATATATATATATATATATATATATATATATATATATATAAACTTATAAATAAATAAATTAATAGATAAATAAATTATAAGTACATC
Source organism: Sicyos baderoa (assembly GCA_037832685.1). NCBI lineage: Eukaryota > Viridiplantae > Streptophyta > Magnoliopsida > Cucurbitales > Cucurbitaceae > Sicyos > Sicyos baderoa. The sequence goes on along the minus strand of JBBMEF010000002.1, from coordinate 801,665 downwards.
TTCAACTCGGAGCTTCCATTTTGGCTTTGGTGCTGAACGAGTCGAGTTTCTGCGAGCCGCTCTGCCACATCTTCTTCTCCATTTCTCAACTGCTCTGCAATTGTTCTCTCTAGCCGCCGCCGCCGTCGTTAAGGGAGGAGAAAGGAGAATGGAGTCCACGGAGTCTTCATACGTCTCGTCTCCTGAGGCTCCAGCGAAGCGATCTCCACCGCCGCCAAAGTCTCCTAACTCAGGTATCTGATCTGGTTTCAATCTCTATTTTGTTCTCATTTCCGGAATTTAAACCCTACTCTCACTGTTTTGTATGAATTTGTCTATGCTTGGAGCTGTTATTGTGTTCGTGTGTTTTTGTTTTCAGATCGGTTTGGTTGTGGATTGATGCAATTGTGTGTTTCTTGTTCTTTTTTCTTCTCTGGTTAGAATTGAAATCATAGCTTTAGATTTTTGTTTGATTTATTTGTGACGGCGGAGGGATTGAGAAATCGTGTGATTTTGACCTCCATTGGCCTGCGCTTCTGATTCCTTGCATTGAAAGTTTTGGAGAAGAAATTGTGGCTTATGATATGTTTTTTTTGTGCTTTTGGTGTGGAGGAAGGGTAGTTTATTGAGATTTATCACAGTTGACTGGATGAATTGAGAAGTCGTTGTCATTTTCTTGAAGTGTCGCTGCCAACGACTCATCTATTGATTTATAAGAAACGTGCTGCCTCTCCTAGTGTGTGTCAAAAAGTTCGCCATCTTTAGTGATTGGAATTTGGATAGCGAGTAGAAAATTGAGTAGTCAGGTCTCATTTTTGTTCAAGCAGAGTGAGGCAGCTGAATGTGGAATGCTATTTGGTTATAATGAACTCGCGTTTATTTTTAACTTGAATTCCTGAAATTACCTCAATGACTATCATGAAGTGGCTCAATTGGTCAAAGAGGGCTTTGGGGTGCATAAGGTGATGGGTTCAATCCAAATGTTGTAAGGTCGGGCGGTATGCCCTGTGACATTAGTCGAGGTGCGTGAAAGCTGGTCCGGACCGTCACGGATAAAAAAAAAACATTATGGAGTGACCCAATGGTCAAGAGAGTGTTGATCGAGAGGTTATGAGTTTAATTCATGATGATTACCTATGAATTAATTTCTTACGATTTTCCTTGACATCCAAATGTTGTAGGGTCAAATGTATGTCCGTGACTTTAGTCGAGGTGCGTACAAGCTGGCCCAGACAGTCATGGATATATATATATATATATATAAAAGACTATGTATGCCTTGATTTTTTCTTATAGGGATTGAAGTGTAGACAAAACCTTTCCTCAATTCTTCTTCAACTTTAGTATTTATCATTTTAGTAAAGAATCTTATGTAAAATTTAATGGTACTCATAAAGTGTCATTCTATATTTACCATCTAACGGGTTATGTGTATGTTACTTTATAACACGCAATTACTATGCATATTGAAGGCTTTAGTTCAGTCACGTTTTCACCTTCTAGATTAGTTTACGAATAAGATCTATCTATATTACTAGTTGATAGTGCATATGGATATTGTCTCAGACTCTTCACTCTAATCATAATTGTTATTTTCAGATAATATGGAAAAGGCCACATACATAAGGTTTCTTGTATCAAACGCTGCAGCTGGTTCTGTAATTGGGAAAGGTGGTTCAACAATTAATGATTTCCAGTCACAGTCTGGTGCACGAATCCAATTGTCACGGAATCATGAATTTTTTCCTGGAACCACCGATAGGATCATTATGGTATCTGGAACAATAAATGAAATACTGAAGGCCATGGATCTTGTTCTTGCAAAGTTATCTAGTGAGGTAATCTCTATGCAGTTCAAGTTCACTCTATAATTTAAATGCTCTCTATAGGCAATTGAGTAAAAATAATTTTGTATGCTGGTAGTTTCATGCTGAAGAAGGAGATGATGTTGAACCAAGAACAAAAGTGAGACTGATTGTTCCTCATAGTTCATGTGGTGCTATAATTGGCAAAGGAGGGTCCACAATAAAGTATGATGTTTATTCCATATTCTATTACCATTTTATTGGTTACCAAATGCTTTATAGTTTACTTGCTTAAACAGTTAATTATTTTTGTAATTTGGTTAAATTACTAGTTTAGTTGAATTTTGAAGATGTATTCTATAGGTCCTAATTTTTTTATAAGTGTCTAATATGTCCTTAAACTTTTAATTTGTTTTTAATAGGTTATAACTTTGAAATGTCTAATAGGTCTATGAACTTTCAATTTTGTATCAAATAAAATAGGTTGGTGAGCTTTTAAAAAATGGCAAATAGGTCAAGGACCTATTAAACATAAAATTGAAAGTCTTGTGATCCGTTAGACACTTATTTATTGCTGTTGTTTCTTGGTGTAAGCGATCTCTCATTTTCTATGATTGTAGTTACTACACTTTATTGAATAGTTGGAGATCCCTTTTGTAATTGGTTTGTGCCACATGATTTATATTTATAATGAAATTGTTTCTTATCCAACAAAAAAAAATATGATAATAATAATAATAATAATAATAATAAACACAAAATTGATAGTTTAGGGGCATATTAAACACTTTTAAAAATCCAAGTGCCTAATAGACACAACCTTGAAAGTTTTAGGTACTAAATTTATAATTTAACCTTTTGAGTTTAAGGTTGTAAATTTTAGACCAGAGGAAAAATAGCCAAGTGAACATTTTCTTGACAGGTCCTGGAAGATACTTTCTAAATTTGTATGAAGGTTCACTTTCCTTGCCCAGATTGTTAAATAACTGCTGGCTTGTTTATCTATTTTTTTTTTCTTTCAACTCTATGTCTATATATATGTAATTGTGTAGAATGCAGATTTAGATCCTATTATTCGAGTTCTAGTATACAACTTTTATTTTTTACTCTTTTATCTTTTTAATGATCTTTTTTCATACATCAATGAAATGGTTACTTTGTTTTCTAGAAAAAAGTACACAACTTTTATTGAAGGGAGGTAATGAATTCTTTTATAATCCATTAGTTTTACGTTCATGTCCTAGAAGAAAGTTCAACTTGATATGTTAGTGCTGATTACTGTTTGAACACAACATAAAATTTAGAACTTCTGGATACAGTTGTACCTAGAGAACATATTCTGTTTAAGTAAGGTCACTGTTTGAAATTTTGAATACCATATAATGAATTTGTGACTATGATAGAACTATAATAGGTTTCGAACCTGAGACATCTAAGAGGTATGCCGAAGTTCACAATCAATATATCAATGATATTGAAGTTCACTGCTTAACATTTACTAACCCTGGGAGTTTTTTTAATATTTCCATGCCAACTATGTTATCTCTTCATTATAGATAAAGGCTATTGCGCTTTAGTGCACCTTGAGATTTTATAAACGCTGGTCAAATCGATGAAAAACCAGTTCCATTTAAATTTTGTCTGCTGGTATTTATGGTTATCTATATACCTTATCTTTATCCAGATCATTTATTGAAGACTCTCAAGCTGGCATTAAGATATCCCCCCAGGATAGCAACTATATGGGATCCACTGATAGGCTGGTGACACTGTCTGGAACCATAGAGGAACAGATGCGAGCAACTGACTTGGTTGTCGCAAAGCTATCTGAGGATCCACATTACACCCAGTCAATGAATTATCCATTTTCATATCCGAGTATGTGTTTTTCTTTTCTATTTCATCGTGTCATTATATTATTCCTAACAATAACTATTAAATGCTTACCTGCATTTTGTGGTTCACCGAATCTCCATCTCATTTGAGGTACTTTCTTTGATCTGCCATATGTGATGCTGATGTGCCTCATCTTGGTTCTCATGCGTGTAATTTATGTTTATGCTAATCATTGAAGTAATTGTAGCTGTAGGTCTAGATCACAACGTATGGTATGCTAAAAGAAGTATTATCCTAACCATCATTGGTTGACCTAATGTCAAAGAAGGGACTTGGGAATCATAATATGCATAGAGGGAATGGGTTGAAGTTCAATTTGAGTTATCTTGACAATTTAATGTAGTAGAGTCAGACAGTTGTCTCGTGAGAATAGTCGAGAAGTGTGTAAGGTGGTCCAAACGGGAATGGGTTGAAGTTCAATTCGAGTTATCTTAGTAGAGTCAGTCAGTTGTCTCGTGAGAACAGTCGAGAAGTGTGTAAGGTGGTCCAAACACTCATGGTTATATATGCCCTGCCCCTACAATGAAGAAAACCAACTTATCCTTTTGATGAGGTGCTAAGATGATAAGAATTGACTAAGAGATACTGCTAAATGCTATTTTTCTATTTGCTGCATTTCATAATTTTTTTTTGCAAACTTTTTGTAAGACGGAGGTTACACTTTGTATTATTTCATTTATCAGTGTGAAATTATTTCTTTTAAAACAAAAATAATTTATTTTCAAACCTTTCTATAGAAATACTGACAAAGTAGACTGATTTTTTTCTCTCTCAAATTGTAAAAGATTGATGTATGCAACTCTGAAGTTAAATACAATCCAAGAAGTTAATTTTAGGCTATTACTTTAAAGTTTGAAGAACTTCAGATATGGAACTTTGGGATTCACTCTCAAACTTGGAGAGCAGATGGCCTCTCAAGTTTCTAAACTACTGCATATTGTAGAGTAGAGCTCATACTCAAGTAGAGTTGGTTTTCTAATATGACAGCATCTCTCTCTCTCTCTATATATATATTTTTTTTGAGGGGTTAAATATTTTATTTTAATGATAAACATTTCATTGATGAAAAATGAGCAAGCATAAGCCTTATAACTAGACTGAAGGAGATCCAAAAAGATTCCTTCAATTGATACATGTTACATAGAGCTCAGGGTTAGAAACATTATCTAACCAAGCCAACGATGAGCAAACAAAACAACAATACTCCCACACAATTAGCACAGGCCTTTCAGTTGATGGAATTTCTGAAGCTGGGTACATCAGCTTTTGAACTATGAAGAGAGCTGATCGCAGAGTATTGCGTTGTCCCAATATTTAAGGCGATTGATGAGAGTTCGAACTGGAGAAAAAATTTCTACTTACAGAAAAAATATGAATTAACAGTTATCCAATTTTTGCTGTTTTTGTTATTTTCCTTGCCCATTTATTTTTTTGCTTGTTTTTACTACAGCATCATACTATGCTGTGAACTACGGACCCAACTACGGATCCAATGGAGGAGGAGCTGGAGGGAGGTTTCAAAACAATAAGGTTTGCCCATGAACAGTATCTTTTCTTTCACTACGGTCGTCTAATTGTGAGAGATCTCTGGACGTATCACTGGTTTGGTGCTTTTATGCACCCTCATTGATCTTTCTTCACCATGGAACTGGTATAGGCTTATGATTCCATGACAATTTATATTATGGAATTTTCCAGAGATAATTTGAGAAATCTTTGCAATGGTTCATGTGGTGAAGGCACCATCTTAAGGGGCATGGTAGGGTTCCCACATTGAAAATGTGGAGTGACCTCCTAGCATTTATAAGATATCGGTGGGCTACTCCTCTCATCACAAATTTGTTTTGAGATGGATGCCTACACTATCTAATAATATGTAATTGCATAATTTCCTTTTCATTAATTCTTTTTCTCTATGTGTTTTTCGATATTGTTGACAGGAGAGATCAGAAATTGTCCAGGAGGATCGGAGCAGCACTTTGACCATCGGCGTTTCAGACGGCCACATTGGTTTAGTTGTTGGTCGTGGTGGAAGAAACATAATGGAAATTAGTCAGGTTTGACCATTGGCGTTTCTATTTCGTTTCTATGCATGAGGTTAATTACATTCAGGTTCACAAATATGACCCCATAAGTTATATTATTTTTTAAACATTAACTTTCCTTATTACTACAGGCCAGTGGAGCCAGAATTAAGATATCAGATAGGGGAGATTTCATGTCCGGAACCACTGACAGGTAAGGTTAAATTATTATTTAGGTTCAAGTATGTACTATTATTCAGGTAAGGTTAAATTATTATTTAATTGAAATCTAGTGGTCACCTTCGTAACAATCCATGATGACCACCTTTGTAACAATTAATTTTATATGGGTTTTCTTGACATAGTCGATGTGCGGGAAAGCTTTGGTCTGAGACTTAAAATTATTCTCTATTAACTTTGGATTTATAAATTTATATTGTGTCCTTTCTTGTATTACAACTATTATCATTATTATTGAATCAATCAATTTCAGTTTGTAGGGTAAGATGGTATTTTTGCTCGGACACTCGAGATATATAAAAAAAAAAATGAAACTGATTCGATAGTAATAATCGTTATAATATTATAAATGACACAATATTATCATTTTACATTTCTAAAATGTATAAATTTAAAGTTAATATAGAATAAATTTTCAAAGTTTTTTTTTTTTTTTTTTGAAGGGATAAAGAAAAAATATTTGAAGCTTTATTAAAAGTATAAAGATTAAAATTGAATATTTTAAAATATATGAACTAAAATAAAATGGAACAAGTTTGAAAGAAAGAAAAGGACCAATATTGAATTTTAACCTTTGGTATATTTCACTAATTCCTTCATCCTGTGGGTGTACAAGTTCTTTATGGTTGGTCCTTAACCTGCAGGAAAGTAACAATTACGGGTTCACAAAGGGCAATTCGCACCGCTGAATCGATGATATTGCAGAAAGTAGCATATGCTTCCGAGAGGGTAACGCCTGTCGAATCCATTAAACACGCTTTCTTACCCAAAAAAAAATCATCCAGTACAGTTCTCTTACGCCGCCCTCTCGAATCGATGCAGGTTCTAGCGCAGTGATAGAATGTTGAAAGCGTTCTGAATGTTTGTAGCAGAAGCAAAGCCGAGAGATTTTCAATTTTACTATTGAGGGAGAGAGCATACCAATGGCAATGGGCGTAGAAAATAGAGTTCAAATTTCTTGAAGCGTTCAGAGGTATAATTTCATCATTTTATTGAGAGCCAAATAGAAAGATTAGCAGTTTCAAGTTGTTTATACAATCGTAGCCTTGAGTTTATTTATTTTATATGTTCTATGTTTTTGAGCTTTAATCACTATTAAATTGTTTGAACCTGCCTTCTCTTCAGAAACATAATGTAGATTTTAGGATGTTGCTTTTTTGTTTTATTGGTGAATTCTTTAGTCTTGAGTTGGTTTTATTTTGGTGGGTTTGCTGAGAATTTTGGTTCTTGTATGTGCTGTTAACAATAATTATCATCTTTTTCCAAAAAAAAAAAAAAAAAACAAAAGTTATTTTGTATGCATATAATTTACAATGTGGGCTTATGGGCTGACTTTAAATCATGAGTTTCAGTCCAACTTTGTTCTTGGGTTTAGGCCCAAGTCATTTTGTCGTTTTGCTAGGTGTCGAAATGTCTGGGCTGATTTTTTTTTTTCTTGCAATTTTTTGAGTATTTCCTGTCATTTTAGAAAAAAAAATGTAGTTCCTGAAAAAAAGGGTAATTTATACCAATGAGATTTGAAAAGCATGGACACTAGAGTCCTATTTTTCTCCCACCAAATCCTTTGAACTAACCCTTGCATGTAATTCTTTTTAGGTTAGTAAATATTTTTATTCCTGAAATTTCATGAAAGGACACGGTGATTAATTCATTTATTGGAATGATTTAAATGGTGTACGCATTTGATTCTTAATCATTTGGTGTAAAAAGTTTCATATATATATATTTTTACAATATTTTTCATGATGTGTAATTAAATTTAAAAATGAAAGATGTTGCATTGCCCTTAATATTCTTAGTATTGAGATAAGAGATCCAATTAATTTTGAGATGATATGATATTAGGTTGATTAGTTAGGGTATGTTGAAGACATTGAGCTACCTCTCTTATCACCCATGGAGATAAAATCTCATAGTATCTAATAAGAGAATATAAAGTTATTATTGTTGACTAAACAATCTTGTGGAATGAGTGCTACAACTAGTGTCAGTAGGAGTAAAAAAATATGATTGATAAATAAGAAAATTTAGGAGTATCTCATAAATATTATTTGAGAATGAGACTATTTTTTAGATACTTTCTTGCAATGCAACTATCTTCAACACATGAACTGAAGCAACATTTGTCTATACACCTATAAGCAATTTTACAAGACTTATTTCTATTGATCTATTTTATTGTACATAATGAACAGGTAAATTGAGCTAAAAAAAGATTAACTATTAAAATGTTTATAAAAAAGCAAGTAAGAATTCTTACATCTCTAAAACAAAAGTAAAAAATCAAGGACATTTACTTCTATTGACTTACTTAATTACCACTGATCCATGACCTCTTGTTCTAATCACTTGATTTTCTTGGTGAAAATAATATCCATTTACAGCCACACTTAATATCTTCTGATGAATTTTTGTTATCAATTATTGTATGATAGATGCAAGTGCATTTTTCTTTCTTTGAGGGAGAAAGATATGGTTCAAAATTATTTTCAATTATTCAATAAATATGTCTCAATAATTTATTTTAAGGCTCTTCTAGAGTTTGGATAAGAACTGTTGTTTGAATTGTGAGACAAGATCCTTCCTCAAGATTTTGCCTGCAAGAGACCTTGGAATGGCACTAATGAATTTCACTCTTCTTATCTTCTTGTAAGGTGCCACCTGAAAATTTTGTACACTTCATTGATTTTATCATAAGAGAAAACCAAATCTTTTTATTACATGCCATTTTTATACAGTATGAATGAATATTAATTGGTGTATCTTATAACATCAGTGTAATTATATTTTACAAAGAGTAGTATTATCCACATAATTTCAAACAATCTTCTTAATTCAAAATTATATACATGATCATGATTGTAGTACAAATGATTTGGAATTTAGTACGAAAGGCAAGAATGTCAACATTAAGGTCAACTGACCAAATTCCTAATAAGATATTTGCTTTGTTCAGAAAGTCCATGCTTTTAAATATGATATGATTCGAATACATGATTTTTTAGCATGGCAATATCAACTATTTATTAGCTAATTAGCCAAAACGAGTTTAATTTGTATTAACATCTATCATTTGAATAACTCCCATTTTTATTGTACTTTAAGAAACAGAAATGCTTTCATAAAATTGAGAATTTTTCTTCTTCTTGCAATTAGGATTTAAATTATTTGGTTTGATTAAAAAAAATATTTTTTAAATAAATAATCACTATAAATAAATTTAGTCTTCAAAGTTCTCTTGCCTATTAGATCAATTTAAACACATAAGTTGTAAGGATCGAAATCTTTGTGTTCCGTGTTTGATTGGCAGATTTGTGAGGGAAAAGAGCCTATAATTTAAGTGTGTAAAAAATGCCTGTAATTCGAGTTATAATTTTAAATTTATTTAGCTTGGATTAATATATTTCATGAGATAGACAAGCCCATGAAAAACATAGATTCAACTTCCCAATTTCCTGGATCTAACGTACCATTTTCATTCCTATCCCTAAACTCTATGTTTATAAAATGGACCCTCGGTTTAATTAATTTTCTCTAATTAATCTAATAGCTTGAACTTTTAACTATGTAAAAATCTCAATAAACTCACTAACTTTTATGCACAAAATAACCATTAACTTTCCAAAACTCGTAAATTTTAGTGAAAGAAGTTAGTTCTATTCCATTGGTGTATTTTCTTTTTTCAAAAACTTATCATCGTATATTTTAGAATTATTAGACACACAAGAACACCCTTTTTCACTATTTTACAAACGAAAAATCATGACATCAAAATTGTAATATTTTGAAATGCAATTTGACGAAACTAAATTTTTTGGAGTTTTCATGCTTTCATTGCATTCAAAATTCTAAGAAATCCTTTCACCACTAAATTTATTTATGGTAATCATTTACATACTTTTTTATGGAATCAACTTGTATTTTGATATCTAATGAGATTTTGTATGAAAATTAATGAAAAAAAGTGTTCTCGTGTGTCTAATAAATTATAAAATATAACAACATTTTATACCACCTAATAACTAAAAGGTTAGGGGCCCGTTTGGTAACGTTCCCGTTTCCTGTTTCTTGTTCCTGTTTCTCTTTTTTTGAGAAACGGGCTTGTTTGGTAATTATTCCCGTTTCTTGTTCCCAAAATATTAAAAAAACGTTTTTCACTTTGGGCTTGAAAAAGGAGTTTCTCACGTTACGTTTCTGCCTGACCCATTTTTTTTTTTTTTTTTAAATCACGTAAAACACTCCCCTCTCATCGACATTTTAGCGCTCTGCAGTGTCTTCTAGGGCAAAACATCGACGTCTTCCAACTTCCAGGTCTTCATCTTTTCGTTTTCTAGGGCAACACTTCTCCATCTCCTTGAATTTCTGGATAAGGTACGAACTACTTCGAACTCTATTGTCAATTTTTTCTTTTGTGTTCGTGTTTGGCCGAGATTTGGCCAAACAAACCGAGGTTCGCAGTCGAGGTTTGGCCGGTGATGGCGGGAATAAACCCGCCAGAAAGGGATTGAGAATCACCATGTAATTTTTTTTTTGAATGGATCACAGAACATGGGTTTTTTTTTTTGTTCTTGTTTGAATATTTTGAGGTTTAAGGGCTTTCATTACATATTGAAGATTTTACATTCCATGGTTTTAGTTTGGCTAATTTGATTTTAACTTTGGTTAGCATTGTTTGTTTTCATCTTTCTCAGGCTGTTCTTGGTACTCTTTTCCATTTATTTTGGATATCTTCTCTTGTTTTTTGTTGTTCTGGTTTTTTGATTACATATGTATAGCAGTGCTTAATCCATTTTGTGTCCAGTTGCTGCTTGGTTAGTTTAGGATAGAATATAGTTTCTATATATACATATTTATAAATTTTATCTAGGTTTTGGCACACAATAGCCCCAACCTCTATCACTTCTATTAACATAGTTATAAGTTATACTATATATACATAGTTATAGCTATATATAACTATGAGAAGGATGAATAAGATATGTTCATAAAATACAATATTTAAGATACAAAAGATGTGAAACACGTAAAAATAGCCTCATTCCTCACTACTTCAATCAAACTCAGTGAAACTAAATGCATTGATATGATGTTATTTGGGTTTAAGAGAAACTAGAACAAACAAAGCCAAACCCACTTTTTTAATTCATAAAACAGGGCAGGGAATTAGAAAGTAGTTTGATTAAAATCCATGGATCTTGTTCTTTTTAAGAATTAACAAGTGTTTTCCTTTTCAATGTTTAGTCATGTATTGAAACATGATTGATTTTATGCCTTGTTGTGATTTTTTTAG
>JBBMEF010000002.1:760779-790331 GCA_037832685.1 Sicyos baderoa | reverse complement strand
GAGTCTATCAGATATTATTGATGGAGTACATTATTGATGGAGTCTATCAGTCACTATTGATGGAGTCTATCAGACACGATTGATGTAGTCTATCAATCTGATTTTGATAGATTTGTAAATATTTTCAAAAAATTGCTATTTACTCAATTTTTTTATCTTATTATAATATACATGCAAATTTCCCTTCTTTTTTTAGTATGTATTAAGGAGAAACAAATATCGATTTTCGGAATCGATTTTACAACCAAATAATAAAATACTGACCCATTCAATATTAAGTATATTCTAAATTATAATTAAAACTAACTTGAATGGGAAGGAAGATTTTCTTTTTGGGGGCAAATGTTGATATATTCCAAGCAAAATGGATCCAAAGTTGAATTTTACATAAGAATAGTTCACATTCAATGCATGTAGAGGAAACCAACTTAAAAGTGAAAACAACGGTAGAAAAGAACAAATTGAAAAAATTATCATATGGAAAAATATCAACGTGAATTGAGTTCAACAATGATCGTGGAAATAATCAATCGTGTCAACAATTCATTCAGTAACTATAATATATAACTTAAATTATCTAGATGTTACGTACAAATTTGAATTTCTCTCATATATCTCGTTGAATTAAAAAAATAATAATCAGAGTTATAGATGATCCTATATTTGTTCCTTTGACCAAGAGTTACATACAACAACTATATGTTAGCATAATTGTTTTTTTTCTTCTTCTTTTTCTAATAGAAGCCAATTGATTTAATGTGGTTAGAAGAAAATATGAGGGTGATTTTGTTAATATAGGAGAAAGGAGAGAAGAGATCATGGGGTAAATATGATTATTATTTTATTGTCTTCAAAAATAATATGATAATTATTTTGTCAATGCGGTTTTTGAAAGATAAAATATTATAGATTGAAAGTTTGTAAAAGATAAGGTAAATAGTTTGTAAAATATCTTACTAATTCATATTAAATTTAGTTCAAAAGAAATTTAAATTTTACTCATTGGACTTGGTTATAAATTCTGAATGTATTTGAATTAGACAAAATTAAGGTAACTTTATTATTAACTTTTTTTATAACCATTTATAATTATCATTCATTCACTTTATTTTTATTAATAATCTTTAAAAGAAAAAACAATTCTTTAGCTATAGGATTTAAAAACACAAATAATGACATCAAATTTTTAGAGTTCAGAAATATTTTTAAAAGTTAATAATTCAAATAAAGAGAAAAAAGAAACAAAAAGGTGAGATTAAAAGATATCTAAAAAACGGAAAAAAGATAAAGACATGAAAAATAATAGAAAAGGATAGATTAAAAATGTTTATAGAAAATGAAGAAACAAAAAAATAAAATATAAAAGGGATGTAATCCCTTCCATTCCCCTATACCACCTCTTCTTTATTCTACAGGAGATTAAAGGTAAATGAATAATTTTGTTTGTCAATTTATGTGGTAGAATTGATCAGTTTTTGTTGATTTTGCTCAAAGATTAATGATTAATTGGATTGATTCAATAGAGTTTAACCTTATTTTAGCCTGCATGGAGTGATTCAATTGGTCAAAAAAGGTTTTGAAGTGCATAAGCTGGTGGAATCAATTTATGATGGCCACTTACCTAAGAATTAATTTCTTACAGATTTCTTAGCATACAAATGTTGTAGGACCAAGCGGTATATCATGTGACATTACTAAGAATGCACAAAAGTTGGTTCGGACAGTCACGTATATAAAAAAAAAAAAACCTCTATTTTTGCACACTTCAAGTCTTGGACTAGATACACATCATTTGATCATTGAACTACATGGTAAACCATACTAGCATTTATAAGTGATGTAAATGGAAATATCTCTATATAAGGGTAAAGTATTTTGAAAGAAAAACTACATAAGTGATCCATTGAAAAGGGCAGCTCAACATTCATGAATGAAGCATAACATGAAGAGTGAGACAAGGCCCTTATTTTCCTCTACTTTATTTCCATTCCATTCATACAAAGTTATTTTTTTTTCACTCCAAAAAAGTAGTTTTCTTTATACTTTTCCCAACTTCTTACCTTTTCTCTTTGGGTCCTCATCAACTTCATTCTCTTTTAAACTAAAAAAAAAAAAATAAAAAAAAAAAATAAAAAAAAATGGACTTACTTTTTTTTTCTTCTAATTTGCAATTTCTCTTTGTGAGACCTAAAATACTGGTTTAAATTTATGGGATTTTTTTCTCTAAGATTTAGTGATGATGTTTTTTAAACTAAGTTTATTTAATTTTTATGCTATAGTTTGAGGTTTATCTTTATTAAGGATAATTTTATCTTTTTGTTATTGTTTTATTCTTATAAATAAATTATTGTGATATGTTTCTAGAGATGAACTACGCTTTGTAAGCTATTATCTCTTTAAAAAAACATTATAAATTAAAATTTAGTCGTTTATTTGAATGAATTCTATGTACGTTACATGACAATCATTCTAATTACTATGGATAACTTAATGGTCCAAAAAAACAATAAAAAGTTAAAATATTATAGATTTAATATAAAATGACCATATTTATTTAATTCAACAATATTTGAAAGTAAAGTCTCGTATTTATAATCCTTTAATTATTATAATGTATCACCACATTGTACATTTATCCATAAAGTTCATATTAATCTATTATATATAAACATAAAAAATTTAAAAACAAAACATATGATTTATTTTTTGAAACAGAAAACATATAACTTAATCTATTACCAAAATTATAACTCTATAAAATTTCTAACTCAATTCTTTTTCTCTCAAAATTTGTTGGTTGATTGATTATCTTTTCCAATTAGCGAGAAAAAAAGAAAATATGCTTAAAGTGTTAACAAGATCATGAAATCTCAACTAATTAATATTATTGTCAAATGTCATCTTATTAGATGCCTAGTTTTTCCAAGCTAGGCCTTTTCTATTAAAGTCAAGAAATTTGAGGTAAGTTAATCTCATGATTTTTTTTTTTTTTTTTTTGGAAAAATGTAAATTTAATTTCCTTTAAAATTTAACCATTACAGTTTTCTTTTGAAATGGTAAACGTTACAATTTTATTCTCATTAATATTTTGAAATCGAAAACGTTATATTTTCCTCCCGTTATTATTTTGTAATGTTCCTTGGTTTTTTTTTTTTTTTTCTATAAAATCTCTACGTCTTCTTCATTTTCAAACACAGTGGAAAACAACGAAAACACAACAAAAAGAAACATACAGTTGCTTCAAAGTTTTCTCTGGTGATAGAGTTCTTCACGGTTTTTGAGTTCGTCTGTTTTCAATCTTTGTGCTACGGATTGAAGACGAAGTTGTTGTATCTTGAGAGGTTGTCACCTATTCATTATATTCTCTAAGCACGTTGGGAGGAGACGATGAATCAACTTCAAAGAAACTGACTACATGCCTCAGCTTTCTCATCGCTTATTTTTTTTAATTTATTGATTATTTTATGTTTAATTTAATTTTATCTCAATTTAATCTTTTATCGTTAAAATTCATATTCGATTGTTATTATATAGTACATTTTCTTTACGATTAAAGTTAACAATGGACACTTTAGAAACTTTATATAAAATTGAAGTGGGAGGCAAAAGCTTTATTCCCTTTCCCACTAACCAAATTATTTTTTCCCATTTTTTTAATCATTGCTATTTGTGAGATAATTTGTTTTTCTTCTTTTTATGGGATAAAGAATTTTACTAATCATTCAATACAAAAACACTAAACAATGATAAAATTGAAGCTCAATTCGTTAAAACATATGTCTCCAAGATTTGTCAATCTACTATACATCAATAGGTTAAAGTTTATATATTTTTTTGAAACAAAAAAAAAAAAAAATATATATATATATATATATATATATATATATATAGTGTTTCAAACTAAAATAAATTTCAAAATAGATATTTGATTGAAGAAAAAAGAAAAAACATTTCAACCAAGTTTAAAATTAATGGTCCCAAAAAAGATTTGGTAAGAAATAGAAACGGAGACTTTATTTTTCTTTTCTCTTGAAATTAGAAGAGAGAGTTGAGGTTACAAAGAAACGTATTATAATATCTTATCTTAAAGTAGCTCACTCAAGCTTGTCAGGTCACAGGTGCTTGATCCACCATGTTGACAAAAAGAAGGTTTTTTTTTAGATAGAACTAGTTAGAGCACCCTAAATTTCAATAAGGTATATCAACATGCGACGAAAAAGAAAATTTTTGTAATGTGATATTTCAAGTGCTATATTTTTATGGTGGAGTATATTATAATTCTCACAGTTGATGATTATGATTGTTAGAGAAGACAATGTTGTAGCAAAAGATGTCGATTCTTCAAATATCTCGTCAAGGTGAAATTTATTAGGTTTTTGGCAAAATATTAAGAATAAAAAATTTTACTTTGGAAGATTCAAAAAATCAGAAGGGTTCAAAGAATCATAATGGTTCAAGGAATAGAAAAGCTAAAAGAAAGTCTTGTTGGAAAAAACATTCTCTAATTATCGCAAGAATTAGCCGAAAATAACTGGGAAATTAAAAAGGAAAAACGATAAAAGATAACACAAGAATTTACGTGAAAAAAACTCAAAAATCACGAGAAAAAAAAATCACAGACGAAAAGAACTTCTACTATATAACAATTGTAACAATCATACATATCAGTTTGCCCTACTCTTCACAAGAGAACACAAAATGAACACTCCCTTCTAAGCATACACTACTCATATCTTTTGCCCTACTCTTCACAAGAGAACACAAAATGAATTTAACTAGAATCAGTATACCAAGCTTAAAGATCTTACTAGGATGCTTTGAAACCAAAGTCCTCATTTTATAATGTTAAGAGCACACAACTTTCATTTAACTTCCTGATTCCTTGAATACTTTCGATATAGAAAATATTCTTCCCAATATTTTTGCCAAAAAAATAACCGTTAATATAACAATCCTCCAAAATAGTAGAGATCAACGTAAGAAAGATGATACAATGAGAAATGTCCCCGTAAAAAAATAGGATCCCCTACTTCGAAAAGACGAGAATTGCACCACAAAATATGAGTCCCAGCTTGCCAAATTTAGACATAGCAAGTGACCTATACGAGTTATTAGATCTAAACCACGAGAAAACAAAAAAAAAAAAAAAAATTCAAAACAAGAAATCAACTCCTTAATATCATCAATAATAATCATGTTATTGAATTCGAAGGTACATTGCATGTCTTTAGTAACAGATTTGATAACCACTGAAATGTCAGATTTCATTAATATTATTTAGGGGTGTGTTCATCGGTCGATCGGTATCGATTTTCGATGAAAATTGACATCAAACAAACTTAATCGGTTTCTTAAAAAATGAAACCGAGCCGACCGATCAATTGAATCGGTCGGTTAAGTCGGTTAATATTAGTTAATTCATTTTAATTTTAATTTTTTTTATTTATTAAAATAATATATTTATCATACAATTTGGTAATGAAAATTTAAAAATTTATTTTAAAAAATGAGCATATAGAACAAGTTTTGGAAATACATTTAAATTTAAGTTAATTTTATAATAATTTAACAAAAAATATATTTAATTATATGAAAATATTAATATTTTATAAAGAAATTTTTTTGTTAACCGATCAAACTGACCGACTAGACCGACCAACTTAATCAAAAAAATTCGATTAATTATTTTTGTAACTGACCCTCATTCGATCGGTTTGATCGGTCAAATCGATTTTTGGAGAATGTATGAACACCCTTAATTATTTACAGGATCGAGTGTCACATCTCTAAGTATAGGATTTCATTTTTTTTTTTGAACCGCCACATCTTCCAACTTTTTTGCATACAAGTTCAGTTAACTGGACTTTAACCACACCCAAAAGAGACCTTCTCGAACAACCATGAATAAACCAGCTTATAAACCAACTTCTTCCACTTATGTTCACTCGATTAGTTAAAATATATAGAAGGAAAAAAAATGAACATTGTAATAGATTGATTATTTTAACAAAATATTAAATGTAGTCAAATTTTAAAATATTTGTATGAATTATCATCAATATATTTCGATACTAAATTACTAATATTTATTGAATACAGATTAATACAATATTAACACCTATGACTATGATTGTTAATTTTTTTTAAAAGTGACCTTAGTTTGTACTTATTTTCTGAATTTAGCTATTTTCATAAGTTTCCAAAAAGCATGTACCCAGAATGGAGAGATCATGGGAATTTATTTCTCAATATATGCATTTTCATTCCCTTTCTCTTGTATCTAAGAGCTCTAAAAATAGAAAATATATTAAATAATGGTTCAAAATTCTCCCTCACAACTTACCCATTCATAATATACAATTATACATAAATCCAAGAGAAATAAAAAAATTACCCAAAAAATTATATTGAATTAGGTAGATTTTTAATCATATGGGCGTAAAACCGTAAGGCTCAAGGAACATATATACATTATAATTATATAAAAAAATAAATAAATAAATAAATAAATTTACACATAATCAATCAAGTGTCCATTAAGAAGCAGACAAGTAAATTAATTGGCTTAAAAAAACAGACAAGTACTGAATCCAAGGCTAAATTTACGTGTAAAGGGAATTACAGACAATTAATTTGTATCATGTCGACGACCGGTTTTGTCGTCGTATTCGAGAAAAACTAAACTAGCGGCGAAACGACATGTCGGGGGAGCTGGAAAACCCGACAGATCACCCTGGTTTTAAACGATTATAGAAATGGGGGTCTGGTTTTTTGTTTTTTGATTTTATTATTTTTGAAAACAGAAATGGGGGGCTGTTTGGGAAGCAGATTTGCGTTGAAGATTCTGGGTTCTTGTGTTGGACTTTTGTGGGTAATTTCAAAGGTTGGAGAATCCTATGTTATTGATAAAATTGGTTCTAGATCAAATGGGGGAGATATGTAATTATTCCCTTTAAAACTTTTCTTTTTTCATAAGTGTCCGCACGATAATGTGCACCTCGACTATTTGCACGATTTGAATGTTAATAAAACTCACAGACTTTTGATTTTATCTAAAGATGTTTGTTTTTTTTTCTTTTAATATTGGTTAGAGTTCGTGTTGTAGGCATTTGAATTTTTTTATTTTTTGACCGGAAGGCATTTGAACTAAAAGATATTAGGATCTTACAATTGTCTGATCATACTAAAAAATTAGAAAGTCGTTCGACAACAATATACAAGAGATATATGTGTCGTTCTTCTCATTATGAATTGATTTTGAAGTAGAACTTCATATTATCTAATAAAATCAGATAACAATTTGACAATTGCCAAAATAAATTACAAGTAATTTTTGAGATTGTTGAACTAATATGTCAACATTGAAACTATTTTCACGAAATAAATTTTGATTTTACTTAGAGATGTCCACGGGATGGGGCGGGGCTGGAGAATGCCTTCCCGTCCCCGCATAAATTCTCGTTTTTTTCCTCGGGAATCGGGTTTATGCCGAGATTTTATTTCATTCTATTTTTTTTTTTTTTTTTAAATTTGTATATATTTTTTTGAACATTCTATTATATGTTTTTATATTCTATAGTGGTTTAGTTTTGTTAAAATGTTAGTTTTATTTCTTTTTAGGTTATTTCACTCTTTCCTCAAGCTAGCACTATTATGAATTTCAAAATTTAATGAAAGCAAGCAGATTTGTCTCACAAGCTTTTGCACTACACTAATAATAATTTCAAAAAATTATATTTTTAACTATAATACTAATTATCAAAGAAAAATATTTATATGCTATTTCACCAACAAATTAATTTGAAAATTAAGGCATAAAATAAAGAAAAAAATATTAAAAAAAAAAAAAAAGTAAACAAGACGGGATCGGGGAAACGGGAATGAGAAATACAATCCCCGGCCCCGTTTAAGCAACGAAGAATTTTTTTCCCCGTCCCCGACTACATTCCCCGGCGGCCGGTCCTAGCGATAAAATGGACCTCCCTAATTTTAGTCATTTAAGTACTAAAAAGACTTGTCTATTTTAAAAGAGGTTGTAGCTGTTTATGATATTGGCATTTATTGATACATGTGAAGGGCTTGCAAAAGCCCGTATACAGGAGCAGCTCTGGCAAGAAGGAGAATATGTGCTGTGTGACTTTGTTTTTTTATGTGGCTAAAGTCTATATAGGTTCATTTGAGTACATTGGTCTAATTTATTTCATTTTATTTTAGATAAATTATGATGGAAGGTGAAAAATCAAACCTATAATTTTTTTGTAATGAATACACAATGTCAATTGAACTATTGATTTCATTGACCGGCAATATTGGTATAACTTACAATATAAACGTTTGATAATTATTTAGTTTTTGATATTTAAACAAACTTATTTTCAGTTTATATTCCCTTAAAAATATTTGAATTCTAATCAAATTCCAAATTTAAAAAACAAGTTGGATAATAAATATCATTTTGGACCTTAAACTTTGATATTTGTTCCATTTTAGTTTATGAACTTTCAAAAGTTTAATTGTTCATAAATTCTAAAATTTATTCTATTTAGTCTATAAATTTTCAAAAGTTTAATTTTACTTCATAAAGTTTGAGGATGGTTCAATTTTGGTCTCAAAATTAGGTCCGAAATTGTTCCTAAGAAAAAAAATTACTTTCTCTATAAATTGTAGAATCATGTTCACTAATATAATTGCATTAAAATTATGTTTTATTGAACCAAGTTCTATTAATATTAATTTTAAAATTATTATAGAAATCAAATTTTTTGTAAGTACAAGAATAAAATTGTACTTTATAAAGATTTGAGACTAAAATACAAACTTTAGAGTTAAGTTTGACTTCTTTATTTGTGAACTAAAATTAAATAAAATTCAAAATTTAGAGATTAAAATGACATTTTATTACAAGTTTTTAAAATGAGATTTTTCATGTATAATAAAAATGGGCTACAAAATTGCATCTATAGCACAAAATTAAAAATAATTGCACATATACCAAAATTCTGAATGATTGAACTCAATCGAACTTAATCAATAACTAGTGATTAAATTCAATCAGTTAAGCTCAATCACTCAATCACTTAACAAACTGATTGAGTTCAATCATTAGTTATTTATTGAGTTCAATCACTCAGAATTTTGGTATAAACTAATTTTTGATAAGAATGTATTATAATTCTAACAGAGAGCCCTAAAGTTGGTGTACATAACAAATTTTCTTTTTAAAATGTACTTTTTTTTTTTTTTTCATTTTTTAAATTTTGATTTGCATTTTAAAATTACAGATAAAATATAAATATAGATAAAAAAATATTAGAGTATTTATTGTAAGTTTAAATTAAAAAAAAAAAAAAAAAAGAATTGTTATCGAACGAGCCTAATAAAAAAACTTAGAATTTTGTTCAATTTTTTTTTAGAATGAATAAAGATGCGAAGAGAAATAAGAAATTGAGTTGACCATCCAACTAAAACCTACTATCAAACCAGCTGAAAACTAGCCATATATATGGTCATCCATTCCATACCAACTTAAACAGTTTTGCATTTTGTACGTATAAACTTTGTATACAGTTACACCAAACTAAAAAAAAAAAACTTTTATATTACATCAATGTTTGAACTTTGTTTTATACTAGATTTAGGGCACGTTTGGCCCATAGACAAACGAGGAGTTGGAAAAGAATGTGAGCCATAAATTTTCATAAGTCTACCCAACTCCTACACAACTTCACGAGTGGGTCTCACGTTTTTTATTTAAATATTAAAATATTTAAAAACTACTGAATATCTACTTTTTATTTAAATAAAAACTTCAATAATTTTTTTCCCATCCCATCAAATATAATTTTATTATTAAAAAAATCTATTAAATATCAATTTTTTTATTTAAATAAGAACTCCAACCATTCTATTTTCATCGCATCAAATATAACTATCATTCCCCTCAAACATAAACTTATTCTCTCTTATCTTTCCTTCTCAACCCAACTCAACCTAATCCATCCCTTCAAAGCCAAACATGCCCTTAGAGACTTTAAACCTCAGTTTGTTAATACATGGGCAAGGAAGAAAATCTTGATAAAAAAAAATAATAAAAAAATGTTAGCCATGCAACTTAATGAAATTACGTTGTTTCAAAATGTAACTTATTATGCAACTTGTTATAGTGGCAAGTATATGCGTGATATATAGTTAACCATGCAACTTAATGGTGACCAAAGAACCAAATTAAAAACATGGATAAATATTATGCAGCAAAATTAACCAGCATTCTCCCTTCAAATGTCGAAGTATCTTCGGGGTTGGGAGCATCTTCGAAAAATCTTCGCATTAATATGACATTTTTCTACTTTAACATATGTCATTCACAATTTTGAACTATTTTAATCGAGAAGGTTGTTGGAATACATATAAAGTGTATAGTATCTACATTTGTTAAATAGTGGATGAATTTTTTTGTTTATAAGAGTCAGAGAATAAACATCCTTATTGATATATGAAACGTTTTTGATACAAAAAAATTAAAGTCCAAGACATATGTTTAAAGTAAATTTAAATAATATCATTTAATATGAAAATCTCTTGAAGGTCGGTTGTCGAACATTCCAGATTTGTAGAAGAGGGGGTTCTAACGGGTCAAAATCTCTTGAAGGCCGGATTTGAAGTTATTTGGGGTTCTTCGTTGTGTCTTTAAGAAAGACGCAACAATCAAAAAATGTGGGCTACACCTTTCTAAAAGATATTTTAAATATTTTATTATAAATTTAATTCTTTTTATTTTAAATATCTTTAATTTTTTAAAAAAAGATATTTTATTTAAGGATATTTATAAAATGTATATCTAATAATACAAATTAAATCTTTTAAAATTATGTAAATATTATAAATACAAATTTTTTGAAAAAATATATAATGGATTTAAGAATTTGGAGGCATAAAAGTTTGTTAAGATTATGTTGGCTCAATTTTTTTTTTTTTGTTAAGATTCAAATTTGTTTGTTTTTTTGTTTTATTTTGTTTTAGGGTCCATCATTCTGAAAGACGCGACCCAACTTATCGTTACAGATTTGACGGCCACGTGGTGTTGACTGTTTGACCATTGGTCGCTTTCAGACCGACGCAACCCACATTTTTCCTTTATTGCATTTTTTTGAAAGACACAACAACCTATTTTGCTAAATAACTTCATTTTAGACCCTTTTTGAAACTAAATTTCAAAATAGGGCCCAAATTTCTAATTTTCCCGGTTCTAACGACATTCTCAATATTCTTTAGGATGCATTTGAGAACAAAGATAAATATATCTATATTCGTATAAATATATTTTGGATGAAATAAAAGACATTAGATATGAAAATTTATGTCCAAAATGAACAACATCAATATCGATATCTTACTTTAATGTAGAAATTTTTTCAAGGGCTCTCGTCCTTAACCAGTCGAAAGCTTGAACAAACTGATCGAGAGTAAAAGGACCAAAACCAAGAACATCTGCAAAAGTGACCAAGAACTTTACCAAATTCAACATTCTAATAATAAATCAATTAAATACAAAAATATTTATGCTTCTAAACAATTCCTTCAATGATAATATACGTGTGCCTCGAGTTAGGGTGAATATGGGTTGAGTTGGGGTAATTTTCAAACCAACTCAAAAATTCGGGTTGATCAATTGTCCAACCTAACCCAACCCTTTATTTTTAGGTCGGGTTGGGTGATTGAGTTCATAAATTTGCAACTAACCTAAATTAAAGAATCTCATCATAATAAGTAATGTACTCAATAAACAATCTTTAACACCCATTTTTCGATTTCTATAAACTTAGAACGAACATTAACATAACTTCAAAATTTCATCAATAAATTTAAAGTTTAAAAAATATTAGAAAACGAAAAGTCTAAGAATAATAATTAAATAAAATAAATATGCATATACATATAATATAATAATTAAATAACATAATAATTATGTTATAAGTAATAAAAAATATTTTTTAAATTATCGAGTTGGTCGGGTTGGGTTGGGTTAATTTTAGGTCAACCCTAGACCTAACCAAACCCATAAAAATTTCATGATTTTGAACCCAACTCAACCCGTCAAATTAAGTTGAATTGATTCGAATTTCTCGAGTTGTCGGGGTTATTTGTGCACCCCTACCTCTAGGCACGAAAAGAGTACTCACATTATATAAAAGTAATATGTAGAGTACTTAAAAGATGCTACCTAAATTTTAATCAAGCAAATTCTATATATCTATTTGCATATTATGTTGTAGAAACATTATCAATAGATTATTCAAAGGTCAATTATCATAAAGCTTAAGAACTTGGGGAAATAATAAATTGGAGAAATTAAGATCCGGTTTGATAATCATTTCATTTTTTGTTTTTAGTTTTTGAAATTTAAATTCATTTTTACTCAAATTTTTTATAATATATTTTATCTTTCTTACAATGTATTTCATATTTTCTTTAAAAAAGTGTGAATCTTAAATAGAATTTCAAAAACCAAATCAAGTTTTTGGAAGCTACTTTTTTTTAATTTTCAAATTTTAATTTGATTTCTTCAAATGTTGCCACATGAATGGTTGCATACTGCTTAAGCTAATAGAGAAACTAAAAGCATTCGAGAAAAGATAGTGAGCCCGACAAGAAATTATTAGTCCTCGAAACTAGATGATTTCTCTCCGGGCATATAGAACTCCCTTCAAACGATGTCTTCTTATCCACTTGTCTTTGGCAAAGCATGTAATTTACCTTACCTCTTGTTTGTTTGTTTTTTTATTTTTGATATTCGTGACTGTCCGAGTCAGTTTGCATGCACAAGCACGTTGTTTTGAATCCATCACTTTATGCATTACAAAACCCTCTAAGACCAATTAAGCCACTCCATGATGGTTTAATTTACCTCTTGAGTTGAGCATAAAGCTTTAGACTACACTAATCAACTCAATTTAAATTAATTAAAAACAACGAGCTAATCTAGATTATTGAACTCAATGATATACTAGGAGAAAGAAAAGAAAGACAATAATACCAATTTACAATGCATTTAAAGTTTCCACGTAAATTAAATCCCAAATGATTCGGTCTTTATTTTGTAATTTTCCATCACTTCCCTAATATATTCGAAAAATGCTAAAATCAAATTATTTGGGAAAAAATTATATTATAATTATAATATATTGTGGCCTAAAAATTACTATCTTAGCAATTCTTTTATTTTTAGTTTTTAAAAAATAAACTACATAAATATGTATCAAATATTTGTATATTATGGGCAATAAATATATATAAGTTTTTGCTCTATTTTTTCTCCCCCTTAGTTTTGGTCTTCCACATGAGCTGTCCTCCTTCAGACATATGAGGAAAAGTCTTTTTTTTTTATTAAAGTCAAAATATGGAACCACCCAAGAAACAGAGAAATTAGGGAATATATCAGAAATAAGCTATAAAAAAACATCAAATAATGAAAACGACAGTCAACTTGAATAAGTTTCATTATCTCAAAAAAAAAAAAAAAAAATCGATTTTTTTAATTTTAATTCCATCTACATGCATGTCACTGTCAATTCACCAACTATTGCCAAGGCTTAATTGACCAAAACCAAGTTTCAATCATAGATGAAATATGAAAAGCTCTCTATCAAAAATGAATATACATTTTTTTTTTAATAATTAGGAATCAAAGATTTCTTCCGCGCCCCCATCTCAAAGTCTGAACGAGAGAATACAAAATTTTACAATTAAATTCACTTGTAAGTTTCGAGTTTGTTGAATCGTCTTTCATACCTAGATTATACCAATAAAAAAGAATTCTATAGGAAAGGGGTTTTATTGGGAAGGTAAACATGTTTACACTTGCACCAATAAAATGCATTAAACAAAACCAAATCCATAAAACTATTAACATGCATAGAATCATCCTTGAAAATACTGTCATTGTCCTAGCAAGTAGCACCAAAGATGCCAGAAAAAAAGGCTAACAATGTGATATTACAAAAATTCCTTGACATTGAGGAGTGACTTCTACTTCACACACATTACACTCAATATTTACTAGGATTTGTCTACAAAAAATTCTTCTATTCCAATAGAGTTTTGAAAAATTAAGATGAGATGAGTTCAATTTATAGTGATCACCTGTTTAAAAATTAATTTTTACGATTTTTATTTTTACTTTTAATGTAGAGTCATAATATATTTTGTGATTTTAGTCAAGATGTGCACAAGCTAGTCCAGACCGTCACAAATATTTAAAAAAAAATATTAATACCATAATCGTCTATATGATCTGGATGAATACCTTTTTTCCCTCTAGATCGACAATGATCATTACAAATCATCGTGTATTTTGGATCATACATTGTAATATAGTTTTATTTGCACTTAAACTCTCTTAAAATGTTACCCTATTTACCTAACATTCGTATTCTTCTTATCTCCTAAATAAAATGGTTTTTATTTTGCAGGTAGACGTAGCTAACACAACTTTGTCTTATTGTTAATTACCTGTCAGATTGATTCTCAAAACAGTACTGAACGAGCAAATCCAAAATTAAAGACAAAATTAAGAATCAAATCGATTTACACATTCCATTATAAAGAATGATGAAAGAAAAATCCGAATATAAGTCTCCAGCCATCAATTTGACAAATCCGTGAAGGCTGCTGTTGGCAATACCTAGAGTTGTCACCAATCCCGTTTGATAATCATTTTTTTTAGGCCCTGTTTGATAACTATTTGGTTTCTTGTTTTTGGTTTTTCAAATTTAAGCCTATTTTTTTTCAAAATTCCTACGATGTGCTCCATCCTCCCCACCATTTATCCATCTTTTTTTAAGAAAGTAGGAGAATACTAACCAACTTTGAAAAACAAAAACAAACTTTGGGAAGCTATTTTTTTTTGTTTTTAAAAGTTGGTTGATCTTCCCCTACTTTCTTAAAGAATGATGGATAAATGATGGGGATGATGGAGCACATTGTAAGAATTTTGAGAGAAAATAGGCTTAAATTTGAAAAACCAAAAACAAGAAACCAAATGGTTATCAAACGGGGCCTTAGTTGTTGATTTTTAAAATTTAAGCCTACAATAATTATCTTTCTTCTTGGATATCTACCTCTTACCTATATTTTTGTAAATCAAATAAGAATTTTGAAAAAAAAAAATTAGGCATCTTTCATAACTATTTTACTTTTTGTTTTTTCAATTTAAGTCTATAACAATTACTTATTATGTATTTTTTTTCTTACTCAAATATCTACATCTTACTTAGATTTAATAGAAACTAAACAAAAAGTAGAAAAAAAAAAAAAAAAAAAAAGTAGTTTCTAAAAATTTGTTTTTATTTTTGAAATTTATTTAGTATTCATATACGTTTTTTTTAAAGAGGTCGAGTGGTAGAAAATTTTATCAAAAATAAACTTAAATTTAAAAAAAAAAAAATCAAATGATTATTAAATAAAATAGTTATCTAACTCGGCCCGAGTAGGTGGTAAAATTCAGAGAGAAAATTATTTCGGAAAACAAAATTGAAGACATCTTATCGTAACCGATTAGTGGCGAAGTTGCATAGAACTCGGCGACCTGATTGCAAATTTGTTCAATTCCAAATGTATGAATTTAGTTATTTTGTTTAAAAATTCGAATATATTTTGTTATGATTTAAAAAAATATAGAATTATAGTTCCAATAGTTTTAAAAACTAGAATTTAATTTATATGGTTCGATAAAATTTAAAAAATAGTGATTATGTTTAATAATGTCCCGTCTAAAATTAATAATGTATTTCTATCACTATATTTGTCAATTGAATTAAAATGAGAAAAGTTCAACTAGCAAAAATATAACATTTAAGGAAAATAAATTCTTAATATTTGGCTTTTGGACCTAGTTATATCTATTCAAGATCAATTAAGGAAATTAAATTCTAGAACTATTTTTAGTCCAACAAAAATAAGAAGAATAAAAAAACACACTTCTCATTGATTGTCCAATTGAAGTAAATACTCACAATTTGAAGTTTTGTTTGATACAAAGAGAAAATAGTATATAATAATGTTGACACTAATTTTGAGCAAACCAATATTCTATTCATTTAATAGTTTTAATTAATAGCACTAATTTAATTTGTATAAGTAACTTATCGGAATCAACTATGATTAAATATAACTTAAATGTTATCATTATTGTTATTGAGACTTCCAAACTAAACGAAGATTTGTTGACCTTTGCTAACACGATTCAACCTATGTTGAGTGTGTTGTATATATTCCAACCATTAAATTAAAATAAAATAGAACTACCATCAAAAGTTAAAATAAAATTCTAAAAATTTTCGATATTAAATGGTAGTGCAACTCAATAAAATATTTGAGTTTTTTTTGCCAATTATGGTTAAAATGAGTATATCTAACTGTTATTTTATATTCGTTAGCTTTGCGACATCAATGCATACTTAATGATAAAGAGATCTTAGTTTCATATCTCACACCCTAATTATTGCAATGTCAATTTTTGTTTGTTATTTTATATTAACTATTTCAAAGTTAGAAGTTAAATTCTCCCTTCCATATAATATTTATCAACAAAAAAAGAAATATTGAGGGTTCGTGGTCCTTTCTTTCGAGTTCTAAAAAAGAGTTATACTTTAAAAAAATGGAAAAATTAACTATATTTGTAAATTTTATTTATAGGTTTGACTAATCTTATAGATTAGTGAATATTTATAATAAAATATTATAACTTATTAATGATTATGAATATTTATAATAGAATATTATAACTTATTAATAATTATGAATGTAAATACCGATTTATTTGTAATTATTTTATAAGAATATGCATCTAATATGATTTTTAAAAATTTATGAATTAAAACAGAAATATTTTATTAATTTAAAAATCAAAATAATATTTTAACAAACTTGATATAAAAGGTTGTGTAGTAGCGGTTTTGGCGGCTAAAAAATCACGTTCGTTACAGATAAGGGTGTGATGGTTGGGGCTGACTTGCCCTCCTCACAGCTCACCCTTCTCTTCTAAGTCCAGCCCCAATCTTTAACATTATTACCACAATTTATAAATTTGGTTATGAATTAATTTAGTTATTATGATTATGAAAAAATAATAATAGTTTTTATGATTTGATATAATTTTAAAAATAGTTATTGATATTTTTAGTAAGTAAAGTATTTTAAAGGGCTATTTCTATGTCAATAATATAATTGGAGTATCGAAAGAGTTGATGATTTTTATTGTTGGGTGGAAATTCAGTTCAACAATATGGTCAGGGTTCAATTTATGGAATCGATATCAAGTTCTCATTCATTTGATAGCAGTCGAATTCTCTTGTAGGGTTTGTGGTGCCCCTTCCCCAACTTATACTAAAAAATATTTACGATATAAATTGTTGGTGATTTTTTTTTTTTTGTTTTGAAAACAAAATTGTTGGTGATTACATATATGATATAATTGTAGGAATGTTGAGTTTATACGTATATACCAAATTAGTTGGTGATACATTTGTTATCTTGATTGGTGGTAATCTATTTCAATTTCACAATTACATTTTTGATCTTGAAAATCGATATTTGATTCCAACTTCACGTCTCATGTTTGATTATGAATGACAAAAATATTATATTTTGGATTTTGTGCTAGACTACATTTTAATTTTTGAAACTACTATGAGTGAATTCTAATTTTTAAAATCATAGACTAAACACCAGGAACCAATCTTATACATTTACTCTTTTTATTTTTCTTTTGAATTAAAAAATAATAATAATAATGATTTATCAAAAGAAAAAAAGAATCAATTTGCATTTAGAAATTACGATCCAATTAATGATTAATTAATAAAAAAGAAAAGAAAAGAAAATATATAATTACATCTTCGTTCTTCAGCTGGAGCTTCCATTTTGGTGCTGAAAGTTCTCTGCGAGCGCTCTGCCACACCCTCTTCCCCATTTCCCAACTGCTCTGCAACTCTCTCCCCAGTCGCCGCCGCCTTCGCCGCTGTGAGGAGGAGGAAGGAGAATGGACTCCACCGATTCTTCATACGTCTCGTCTCCTGAGGCTCCTGAGAAGCGATCTCCACCGCCGCCAAAATCTCCTAACTCTGGTATCTGATCTGGTTTCAATCTCTATTTCGCTCTTGTTTCAGAAAATTTAATCCATACTTTCACTGTTTTGTACGATTCTTTTGTATGCTTGGAAGCTGTTCTTGTATGCGAGTGTTTTCGTTTCAGATCGGATTGTTTGTGGAATTATGCAATTGTGTTCGTTCTGCGTTGTTTTGTTTCTTCTCTGGTTGGAATTGAAACCCTAGCTTTAGGTGTTTTGGTTGATTTATTTGTGACGGATGAAGGGAACGTGAAATTGTGCGATTTCGACCTTCAATAATGGCCTGTTCTCATGCTTCCTTGCCTAGAATTCTTAGGAAAAGAGAGTGTGGCTTCTGGTAGGGATTTTTTGTTTCTGGTGTGGAGGAATGCTTAGTTTATTGAGATTTATCACAGTTGACCGAATGAATTGAGAAGCAGTTGCCATTTACTTGAGGTGCCATTGTCACCGATTCATCCGTTGATTGATAAGAAACGAATCTCTTGTTATTGGATAGCGAGTTGAAAATTTAGCAGTCGCATCTTTGTTCAAGCTGAGTACTCTATAATTTCATGAAGGAGCTGAACTTGGAATACTATTTGGTTCTAACGAACTTGTTTTTCGTGTGATTTCTTCTAATATAGATTGAAATGTAGATAAAAAAAACTTTACTCGATTCATCTTCGACATTACTATTTAACATTTAAACATAGTAAAGAATCTTATGTAAACTCTAATGAGAGAAGTAAGAACTCACAAGTGACATTAAGTATTTAGATTTACCATCTATTTGTTAAAATATTTGTTCATTTAGTTCTATCACATTTCCAACCCTCTAGATTAATTTATGAATAAGATCTATCTATATTTCTAAATGATTGCATATATGTCTAGTCAATTTTGTGGTTAAATATTCATATTTCTTCCATTTCTGCTAATGTATCTATCACTCTCATCACAAATCAGATAATATGGAAAAGGGCACATACATTAGGTTTCTTGTATCAAACTCTGCAGCTGGTTCTGTAATTGGGAAAGGTGGTTC
Source organism: Sicyos baderoa (assembly GCA_037832685.1). Lineage (NCBI taxonomy): Eukaryota > Viridiplantae > Streptophyta > Magnoliopsida > Cucurbitales > Cucurbitaceae > Sicyos > Sicyos baderoa. The sequence continues at coordinate 771,183 of JBBMEF010000002.1, read as the reverse complement.
AACAATTAATGATTTCCAGTCAGAGTCTGGTGCACGAATCCAATTGTCACGGAATCATGAATTTTTCCCTGGAACCACCGATAGGATCATTATGGTTTCTGGAACAATAAATGAAATACTGAAGGCCATTGATCTTGTTCTTGCTAAGTTGCTGAGTGAGGTAATCTCTATGCAGTTCAAGTTCGCTTCAGAATTTATATTTTCTATTATTTGTGATTGATTAAATTTTTCGTTTGGTGGTAGCTTCATGCTGAAGAAGGAGATGATGTCGAACCGAGAACAAAAGTGAGACTAATTGTTCCCCATAGTTCATGTGGAGCTATAATTGGCAAAGGAGGGTCTACTATAAAGTATGATGATTAGTCCATATTTCTTCTATTACCATTTTATTGGTTACTACCAATCCAATATTAACTATAGTTACACCACTCTTCAAGTAAATTGGTGAGGCTTTTTGTAAGTCTCCCATATCCATTTCTTGATATGTTCTCTGTTTTTTGTTTGTTATCTTTTGTAATTTTATACATTAAGAAATTGTTTCTTATCAAAAAAAAAAAAACTATTTTATTGGTTACTAATTGCTTTATAATTTACCAGCTTAAGAAATTAAATATTATTTTAAATTTGGTTATATTACTAGTTTAGTCGAACTTTCAAGATTGTGTTTAGTAGGTTCATAAATTAAAAGAAGTGTCTAGTTTGCTCCTAACATTTTAATTTTGCGTGAAATAGGTCCCTAAACTTTAAAAGTGCATAATAAGTCCCTAAAATTTAAAAGTGCATGATAGGTCAATGGATTTACAACTTTGTGTCTAACAGATTGATGAAGTTAAAAAATGTCAAATATGTCAAGGACCTATTGTGGACTAGGGACCTATTAGACACACTATCAAAATGATTGTTTAGAGGCCTATTAATCACTTTTTACCATTTATGGACTACAACCTTGAAAGTTTATAAATTAAACTTATAATTTAATATCTTGAGTTTAAGGTGTTTTAAATTATAGACCAAAGGAATAGTAGTTAGGTGACTTCACGTTTTTTGAACAGCTCCTGGAAGTTTTTTTTTTTTTTTTTGTCTAAACTTGTATGAAGGCTCACTTGTACTGATTGTTAAACAACTGCTGCCTTGTTTATCTAGGAAACTTTTCCTTCAACTCTATGTCTATAGAGGTAATTGTCTAGAAGGCATATTGCCATATTTAGATACTATTATTCTAGTAACAATTTTTATTGAAAGGAAGTACTGAATTCTCTTATAATACATTTTTTTTACGTTCATGTCCAGGAAGAAAGCACCACTTGAAAGATAAGTGCGGTTTTCTGTTTGAACACCTCATAGTTTTTATATCTTCTGGACACAATTGTACAACCTATAGAACAGTTTTAGCCTTTCTTCTTGGATCATGATGCTGATTTTAAACTATCACTCCAAAGATTTTTTTTTCTTTGACTTGATCTGCTTCATTAATGATTCCAGTGGTTATTAGTCTTTTATGACTTTTTTTTGTCTCAGATATTTATTTCTTTATCTTTATTTTTAAAATTTTCTCTAAAGCTGGTCAACTGTTGTTGGTTTGGTCAAAGTCCAATGCTTTTTTGGTGTTCCTTACTCTTAATGGAGGTATATGGATATGATTTATCTTGAGCTAACTATTATAGGTTCAATCCATGGTGGCCACCAACTTAACAATTATTTTTTCATGGGTTTTCTTGACAACCAAATGTTGTAGGAACAGATTGTTGTCTTTTGAGAATAGTCAAGATGCAAATAAGCTGGTCCGGACACTCACGAATATAAGAAAAACTAAATAAAACAAATACAGTTGTCTGTCTCCAAAATACCATAAAAGTGTCTTTGGGTTCTAAGGTGCCTTTACCAACATGCAGGTCATTTATTGAGGACTCTCAAGCTGGCATTAAGATATCCCCCCAGGATCATAACTATATGGGATCGACTGATAGGTTGGTTACACTGTCTGGAACCATAGAGGAACAGATGCGAGCTACTGACTTGATTCTCTCAAAGCTTTCTGAGGATCCACATTACACCCAGTCAATGAATTATCCATTTTCATATCCGAGTATGTTTTTTATTAGTTTTTCCATTTCATTATGGTATTATATTGTTTCTATTTCTATTTCATTGTGGTTCACCAAATTTTCTTCATCTCATTTGTGGCACTTTGTTTCATCTGATATATGCGCTGCCGCCTAATTTTAGTTATGACACAAGAGTAATTTATGTATTATGTAAACCAAACAAGTAGTTGCACTTGTAGATTCAATTCACATCATATGGTATGTTGAAATAATGTATTATCCCTCCGCTACAGTTAAGAAAACCAAGTAATCCTTGTTATGAGGTGGTGTCTGATAATGAAAAATGTCCAAGAGATCTAAATGTTTTTGTTTTTCTTCCTACTTTTTGCACTACATCATTTCTTTGCAAACTCTTCCATTTTTTGCATTTAGAAGTGTTGGCAATCTAGACTCTGATAATTTCTCTAATTGGAAATGTATTTATTGGAATGTCAAATTGTAAAAGATTGATGTAATATAAATATGGAACTCTGAGAGTCTGAAGTTAATTTTGGGCTTATAATTCTGAGAAACTTCAGAGTTCAGAGATGTGGGTAAAAAGGAGTTTGGGACAGTAGCTGAGTAACTTTTGGATTCATTCTCCAACTGAGTGCAGAAACCTCCAAGTCTCTTATCCACCGTATATTGTAGATTCAAGCCCATAGTTGAGACGGGTTTCTAACTTTCTAGCATGATGGTGGGTCAATATATTGTTTTTATTTTTTATTTTTTGGGGGGGTTTGTGGAGGGGGGTAAAAGAAACAAAATCACAACACTCCCTCACAATCAGCAGTCGGCCCCGAGGGGTGGACAATTGGTTGGAGACTTAGGCTTTGAAGGTGTGCTCCCCTCAAGGTCCAGGTTTGAGACTTACCTATGGCATTAATTTGTAGTCGTCTCCCATGTCTTCATTTCTTCGATGTCTCCCGGTGCCTGACTTAGGGACGGGCGTGGTTACTCTTATTTCAAAAATAAAATCAGCACAGGCCTATCAGTTGATGGAAATCAGTTTGTCAACTATGCCGGGAGCTGCCAAAAGAAGTAGAGCTTATCTTGTATACCAGTAACCATGAGGTTACGAGTTTGAATCACCCACCCCTAATTGTTGTAAATTCAGAAATAGAAAAACTACGAAGGGAGCTGATTTGGAGAGTGTTGTGGCGTCCCAATATTTGGAGAAAATATTCGACTTAGAGAAAGCAAAAGAAAAAGATGGATGAACAGATTCCCATTTGTAGATTTTTTTTTCTCGCTTTCTGTTTTTGTTATTTTCCTTTCATATTTAATATTTTACTTGTTTTTGCTACAGCATCATACAACGCTGTGAACTACGTACCCAACGGAGGAGCTGGAGGGAGGTTTCAAAACAATAAGGTTTGTCCATGTACAGTAGCTTTGCTATCACTACTGCTGTCTAATTGAGAGATCTCTGGACAATAAGTAACTGGTATAGGCTTATAATTATATGATACCATGCCAATTTATTATGGACTTTTCCAGAGAAAATTTGAGAAATAATTGCAACAGTTTCATGTGGATGTCAGATTATATTGTCTGAGTCGGCATTGCCAAGCGCGTAGTATTAGCTAATATGGTTGATATTGACTTAAATCCCATAAAATCCTTTTATTATTTTATGAATTCTTGCATTTACGAATTTCCTGATGCCAAAATTAGGCAGATAAGATGTTTCTTTGATACTAGATTTCCTTTATCATGAACCCAACATTCACCTGGATGAAAGGCTAAATTGCAGAAGAATGTGGACTTTGCTGTTCAATTTTCCATTAGAGTCACCCAAAAAGAAAGTTCAAAAAGAAATATAAAGAGAACAGAATAGTGAGTAAAGGAAACTATTTTTCATGGAGCAGAACCCAATTGTGCTTCACAAAATAGTAATGGATAGCCTTCCTGTTTTATAGCCTAAACAAGAACTTTTTTGTACTTGCCATCTTCTGTTGCTGCATCCATTTCTTTGAAGTTCAAAAAATCTAGGGTGGTTCTCTTACAATAATTTTTTTTATCCTTCTCTGCGACTTTACGATATTGTTGACAGAAGATCTTCTGAAATTGTCCAGGAGGATCGGAGTAACTCTATGACCATTGGTGTTTCCGATGGCCACATCGGTTTAGTTGTTGGTCGTGGTGGAAGAAACATACAAGAAATCAGTCAGGTTTTAACACCCTCTATTTCCAACACTTCCTGTCCTTTCTCTGCATGAGCTTTGATTCATTACATACAGGTTCACAAATGTTACCTCACTTTTCTACATTTAAAAAAATATATCTCTTCTTATTTCAGGCCAGTGGAGCTAGAATTAAGATATCAGATAGGGGCGATTTCATGTCCGGAACCACCGACAGGTACAGAGATTCTTTTCATATATTCCCCTTCATGCTGTGGGTCTGAAAGTTCCTCATGGTAACAACTGACAATGACATACTTGATTGGTCCATAACTTGCAGGAAAGTAACAATTACGGGTTCACAAAGGTCCATCCGCACCGCTGAATCGATGATTATGCAGAAAGTAGCATATGCTGCTGAGAGAGTAATGCCTTCCAAATCCACAGACGACGCTTTCTTTTCGAAAATCCGTTTAGTACCTTTCTCTAACGCTCTCTCGAATCGATGCAGGTTCTAGCACAATGATAGAATGGCGAAAGTTCGGAATGTTTGTAGTAGAAGCGAGGCCGAAGAGATTTTCATTTTTACTATTGAGGGATAGCTAAATGGCAATGGGCGGAGAAATATGAGTTCAAATTTATCAAAGCTTTGAGAGATATGACATCGAGAGTCAAATAGAAAGATTAGCAGTTTCATTTTTTTTTTGTTCTTATATAATTGTAGTCTTGAATCTATTTTATATTTGTGTTTGAGCTTTATCGCTATTAAATTGTTGAACGCTCCATCTGTTTAGTTTTTTTAGGGTGTCTTTATTTTGATTTATCTGCGAATTCTTTAGTCTTGACTTGATTTTACATTTTGGTGGGGTTTCTGAGAATTTTGGTTATGATTTTACATGTTTTACTACTTTATTATAAATACTCATTAATTACTCATTAATATTAGTATTATAAAAAAAAATTATGTGCTAATACTATATTATTAATTATATTTGTTTTTTTAAGTGATCCTATTGTAATTAATTTCTAAATTTATCTAATTTTGGTAAGCTTCTTAAACTTTTGTGTGCACTGTTTTTCTTTTTCCCCTTTTCTCCCCCATCGGATATAAGTGCAATATTTTGAGTATGTCTTGTCGTTTTAAAATAATTGATGTCGTTTCGTTATATTATATACATATATATATATATATAATAATAATAAAATAAAAAAAAAAAAAAAAACTTTAAGTTCAGGACTATCTTACAAATTAGTTTTTTTTTTTTTTTTTTTTTAAGTCAAGTTGATCTTTGTAGCCTTCTCATGGTTTACTTTGCCAATGATGGGTAACAATCTTGATCAGTTAGTGAAAGAACTTCGAGATTAATGATATTTGTATCAATTTATGTTCTTAATTGATTCCACAGACAGAGTTTAGGAGTAAAAAAAAATACTCTCATTCCTATGATACAAATGAGAAGCATATTTGATGGGAGATTATAATGTAAATTGCGAAAAAAGGTCGGGAAATATTTATTTATTTAGAATATGTGATAATATTTGGAAGATATATTTTAGACCATCATACACTACAATACACCAAATTTCAGTATCTTCTAATTCCTAAGTTGAGGCTGCCATTGCCTTTTATTCCATATGCTTCCAAAGATAAATCCTAAGTATCATTTATTTTATTATCATATTATATGTTCATGGTGACTCTTCCACCCCTCCTCCATAGCCCGACCCATAACCCGATCCATATCCAGAACCATACCCAGATCCTTCAGCCATTCCTCCTCCACCTCCTCCGCCGCCACCGCCACCACCTCCTCCACCACCGCCGCTACTGCCTCGACCCACACCACTTCCGTAGCCTCCTCCACTTCCATACCCCGAACCATAACCCGACCCACTTCCGTTACCTGAGCCTCCACCTCCTCCTCCACCTCTTCCACCGCCACCTCCTCCACCACGACCCGCTCCACCACCAGACCCATATCCGGACCCACTTCCTGACCCGAACCCATGACCGTACCCAGCTCCATTTGCACCATTACCTCCACCTCCCCCACCCCCACCACCTCCTCCACTCCCATAAGGGCCATAAGGTCCATACGGGCCGTATGGCCCATATCCTTCATCTCCATATCTAGAATAGCCTTCATTGCCATATCCCGAACCATAGCCTGAGCCATACCCGGAGCCGTATCCCAAACCGGACCAAGGTCCGGAGCCTTCTCCGCCGCCTCCACCGCCACCACTACCACCTCCGCCACCTCCGGCATACCCCTTCAAGAATCTAGCAGCAAAAGTGAAGTCCAGCATTAACAAAACCAATAGCACCAAACCAACCGCCCTGATGTTGGCCATTGCCAATTATAATTAATAATGTAGAGAGAAAAAAACAAAGCTTGGACGTAGGGTTTTATTTTATGTGAGAATATGAGGAATGAAATGTTTTACGTAAACTTGTAATGCAATATTGCAATGGGAGAAGAAAAATGTAGGTTTAAATGGTGGGATTTGGAGTCCTTATTTATAGCCATTCAAAAAACCTTAATCAACAAACAATACTTTACTACTGTACACCACCATATGCCCAACCCAACATCATTAATAAATATTGTTTCAAAAAAAAAAAAAAACATCATTAATAAATAAATAAAAACTATTGGTTAAAATAGCATGGTGATTTCTATTGAATCATTAATAATTAGTTTCATAATTGTACTTACTAAGTATTCCATCTTATTTCATGTATTTTTATAAAAAGTTAAAATTAGGATGAATTTGAAGTTCATTTTAATTCATTCTATTTTAGTACCAGTAACACAATATAAATATATTTTTAAATTTTATAATAAAATTAACAAATAATACTTTTCACAGGACTAATTTCAAATTTTTTAAGAACTAAAATTGAATATTTGAATATAGATTGAATTAAAATAAATTTGACCGTACATAGATCAAATGAATATTTTACTAAAATAAATTGTAACCAGAAGTATTGAATTAGGGGTGGCATGTGTCTAAAAAAAGGAGAAATTATATAGGAACTTTTTTCACAAAATATTTAGATAAATTATAGAGTATTTTCATTTATAATTATGAACCGATTTTAATAGTGTATTGCAAATACTCAATACATTGTTTAAAAAAATGTTAATATAATATTAATTATTAATATGTTTTAATATTATATTATAAATATTCATTAATATCAGTTTTATAAGAAAATATATGACAATATTTTTAAAATAAAAAAAAATGTGACAATACTCATTAATATTAATAACTATATTTGTTAATTTGTAATTTAAATAATCGTATTTATAATTATTTTATAAATTTAACTCATCTTATTCAAGATAGCAAATATTGAGATTTAATTTACTATAATAAAGTTGATATGTTGTTTTCATTATTTCTACACTGATATTTACAATTATATAATTTAAATGATAAGATATTAATCTTTTATTCTAATTATCTATCTCTTTTAAAAAAATCTAACTATCTATATAGATTAGTTTAATGATGAAAGGTTTTAACAAATTATAAGCTCAATTGATATCTACTTTATAATTAAATTTTATAGATTTCTTTAATAATCAAATTTTATAGGTTGATTAGATGATTTATTTTGTGAGAGTGAAAGAGAGTGTAATTTGACCCAAACAAGTATCAATATAAATATTATTTGGTTTATTCTAAAATAATTAATTTGATAAGAGTTTTATGTTTTGGAACTGAATTTTGCAATTCTAGTAGCTTCTTTGTGACTTGGAAGTTTTATTTAGTGGAGTTGGTGGGTTGGTGAAGCAGAGAGATAGTGGACTTCTTATTATTGTGCTATTTTTTCCCCTTTCTTTGTTCATGCATTTTTTTTTTAAATCTTACTAAAATGCAATTATTATTTATTTTTATCATACTTTTTGACTTTGTTTACAACTCATTGATAAGAGACTTTGTGGTTTGTGTTCATATGTTGAAAAGAAAGAATCTTCTTTATTTTTCCTTCAAGATAAAGTTTGGTGAGTTATTTATTTATTTAGTTCAAAAAATAGAATTTTATAGGAATTAGGGAGATTTTGAAATTTCAATAGTTTTATAAAGCATCTGGTTATAAAACTATTGTATACAAAATTACTGGCGGGTATAAAATTATGTTTTGAAAATTTAGAATCACAATAGACATAAATATGAGTTCAATATCATTGTTTTGTTGTGATGGTTTTATTTTTTTGGTGGAAATTCAGTTCAACACTAAAATCATAAATTTAATCTTAAAAATCGGTATTTAACTTTTTTTTATTTAAAAATAATAGTATCTTCCGTATAAGATTTATGGTATCTCATTCCCACATCTTAAACTAAAACTAAAAGAAAAACAAAACATAGACACAAATATGAAATTTGGAATTAAACATTTAATTCTACAACGATATTAAAAGTGATTATTCAAATTCGTGACTTTTTTTATCATTGAGCTACTGGAATTAACATGTACTTTAACATAAACAAATAGATTATGCTTTAACACACTAGTTAAACTAGGTATAATGATTAGTGATTACTTGGAAATTATTATTAGAAGAGGCTATCATAATATGTATTATCAATTTTACACAACAATTACTAGGGAATATGTCGTTTTTCAAACTTGCAACACAATTATGATATGATAACATGATTCAATTTTTTATGTTACGTAAATTATAAAGTTTTAGTTTATATATATATATATATATATGATTGTTTGGGCCGCTTTTGCGCATCTCGACTAATGCCACGAGATATACCACCTGACCCTACAATTATTTGGATGTCAAACAAATCTGTAGGGATTAATTTAAAATTAATTCCTAGGTAGGCGACTATTTTGAGGTTTGAATCCATCACTTTATGCATCTGAAGACCCTCTTTTACATAATTTTAAAGTTTTAATTCTTAAAAATAATAAAATAATGTGTATAATGTATATAATTTATTTCACATAATTTTAAAGTTAAATTTTGCGTTTCTATAGTTTGATAATTCATATTATTTTATAGTTGAATAAAGAATTACTAATCGAGATTTGTAAGGATTAATCCTAATTTTTTAAATTATAAAAATTAAATTTTCTACTATTTATGCCAAATCCATCAAAATTCTTAAACTATATCTAATTCAAAATTAAACAACCAGGACAATAGTTAAGGATCGTGATACTATCATTTGGATCTGAAACCTTCATGCTAATGCTCACGATTTCGGTAGCACCCATACTCGTGATTTGAAGGAGATCTCTCGAAAAGTATTTAGTGTCCATTTCGACCAAATTTGTATCATGATCTTTCTTTGGCTAGATATATTTCCATGGTACTTGCATTTTCTAATTATAATGCATGCATGGCTACACAATTTTACCCACATTAACCCTACTGTCTAGGCGAATTGGTTAATAGTGTGTAGAATGGATCAGAGAAGGAAGAGTTTCTCTACAAACCATTTGAAAATTAAATTTTTTTTTTTTCCTATTACAACTATTCATTCATTTTTGTTTAAATAAAAATGAGTTATTATAAGGTTAAATAAAGTGGTTTTTATAGGAATAGATCAAATTATTAAAATATTTACAACACTAAATAAATTTGAAAAAAATTAACAACTATAGTTAAATATACGATATAAAGTAATACTTTTTATATTGAATAATTAATACATAATACAATATGATGAGTATTATTTATATTGTATATTTGATCATGTATGCTAAATATTTTTAAATTTACTCAGATCTATAATTATTTTGTAAATTAAACTATCCAAACAATCACTGCTCCTCTAAAAGGTTTTTGAATTATTGATCGTTGTTAAACTATAATAATAATTATATATATAAAAAAAAAAAAAAAAAAAATATGAGTGACGTGTCCTCTTCCTAAAAAAAAGTTGTTTCCTTGTAAACCGCATATGAATTGAAGTGGTGCTTCTTTAATTAATCATTACATTCGGATAGAGAATTTAGAAACAATAAAAATATTATATTATTTTTTAGATTTTCTTTTTCTTTATAACCAATCAAAAGCTCACACAACAATAACTTTTTTTAGGCAACACGACAATGAACCTTCTAGAGAGTTTTTTTTTTTTTTTTTTTTTTTCACCTCTTCTTTTCTTTTTAGGCGAGTAAGTCTTTCTTTTTGGTGTCAAAAAAGTACGGG
>JBBMEF010000002.1:696781-725154 GCA_037832685.1 Sicyos baderoa | reverse complement strand
ACCAACCCGAATTTTTGGGTTGGGTTGAAAATCACCTCAACCCAACCCAACCCAACCCAACCCATGTTCACCCCTAGTACCTACCCTGTCAAATGCTACTGGGTAAAGGGGAGCACAAAGAAGCATACCCGCAGGCTAAAGCTTTCGACGTTTTCTTGTGCACCTTTTTTCTTGCAGGTTAGACCAAGGGCTGTTAGCTTTCATCTATTTAAATTCTATCCTTGTTTGTTGGAATTCCAAAATCACCATGAAGATTGAATTCTTCCTGTTGACTTCTGTTCTTGGCAGATTAAACACCAAAAAGCTATACAAACATTCTTGGGCTGGGCACTTCTTTGGTGAGACACGGTTCTCTGGCCAAAGCTTAAGAAAAAATGTAAAAATAATTTGGTGTAGCTAATTTTCTTAGTTCTTAGATGATTCAAAATTTGAGAAATAGACAACAAATTTGCTGATAAGAGTTAAATGGGCGGGTCAACATAAGCCGTTTCTCTATAATTGCACACAGTACCAAAGATCCCACCCTACCGTTATTTGCTAGAAGGAAAGCATTTTGGCAATCTCCCCCAGGGGCCAGGCCCAGTCACTTGATCAGGCTTGGGCTTTCCGTACTTTTCCTCTCTGACTACTTTTCATTGAAAACAAGTAGTTTCTAATCCCCCTCCCCTACACATTCAGTGCCAAGTATTTACCATACCATCACAAAATAGTTAACACTTTGTAATTCACCTTTATTAGTCAACATTGATAGAACATATATACTCATACTCCAGAGAGAGAAAAATCATATTTAAGCATTAGAGAAATATCCTTGACTTGAAAATACTTAATTGTCTAGAACAGGTTAACTTGCTCCATCATAGGAAAGAAACCTACATTTGATCAAATGTCTTAGTTGCTTTATACCATGGTGTTAGGATCCTGCTATTGTCCCACATTGAAAAAGTATAGTCTTCCAAACATTTATAAGATAGGTGGACTACTCCTCTCATCACCAATAGGTTTTGAGATGGATGCCCACACTATCTAATATGTTGGTTGATATAATTAAATTTACCTCAACCCATAAGTTTAAGCTTTTGGGTTGATTGGTGATTTAACATAATTCAACATGGCATCAGAGGAGGAAGTCTTGTGTTCGAGCCCCATAGTCATTTCATCCCCAAATAAAATTGAATTTCAATTGTAGGGCATTATCCCCAAATAAAATTGAATTTCAATTGTAGGACATTTCTCAAATTTCAAAACCTACAAGTGAGGGGGGAAGTGTTGATTGATATAATTAAATTTACCCCAATTCATAAGCTTAAACTAACAACATTTGGGGAGGGGGTCTCAAACTTCAGAGAAACACATACCTGTATGCCATCCTTTCCTTCACCGCGTGCACAGTTATTACTGCCCTCAGCAGCACACACACTATTGCTGTTCCTTTCTGACTGTGTATCGTGACAAGCTACTATACCATCTGCAATCTCTTCTCCCGGAATCAAAACTGATCCAGCATCATCCCATTCTTCCTCGATAAAAGGAGCATATCGGTGTCCATTCGGAGGTCCTATATTACTTTTGTGGAATACTCTGCATAAAACATATGCATCCTTCTCCAAAAGAGAGGAAAGAGACAGAGCTGTTGTAAGAAGCTGAATTCCAATTTCCACATACAAATCACAACACTATGGTTGCTGAAACAAGTGGTTAAGAAAGAAAGAAAAAGAACTACCCAAGCTTAAAATAGTCATTCAAACTCTAAACTTCACCTAAACATATTTCAAAAGTATGAGAACTCGTACATTCTTTTGCTTTTTTCTAAACACCACAGCACAGCCGCCAAAAGAACACAAAATGGACTGCCATGGCAAATTTTCATGATGGCCTCACCTTCGAGCTTCCCGTTCCCGCTCCAGCTTTCTCCAGTTCTTCATCTACAAGCCTATACTCATGCATAACCCAATTCGTCCGTTTTCCATCTGGAGCTCTACCACTATGGAAAACTAATGTTTTCTTTAAGCCCACAGTCCTAGTATCGTGGCGGACTGGTCGATCATTACCAGTCGCTTTCCAGTACCCTTGGCTTGTAGCTCTATTCATCCTAGCCCCATTTCCATATTTCTTGTCCAACACACTAAAGAAGTAGTACTCTTGGTCCCTGCTCTTCAACCTTGACTTTCCTAAATATAACATACAAACAAATCTACATATTAAAATACGCGATTCAGAGACTCAATAAAGAAACTTGCAGCCACAAGCTGACCTTCAAAATTGTTATGAATAATCAAAACAACAATCAAGAACGAAAGAAAAATGCAAGACAAAGAACACTATAATCCACGTGGTTCACAACATCGTGTCAACTACGTCCACGAGCAGAGGAGAGAAACTGCGCTTTAGCTTTATTAAGGAGATAATAATACAAATGTCCGATCAAACGGGGCTAGGTTTTAAGAGAGCTTATACAGTGCACTCTCACACGAAAATATAAACCCAATTACATATTTCGACTAGGTTTCGAGCGAGATCTCCGACTAAGTAATCCAGAGACCAAAAAGGGCATTTTAAAATAAGAATCAGATAGGAAAAAAACGCCATTAAAGAGCAATCAAGCAACAATGAAGCTAAAAAAACAAGCTCATAGAGATGGAAAACGAAGAAAAGAAAGTTGGGAAGAAAGGAAGTTACCAGCAAGGTCCCAGGGCTCGCTCTTGTAGATGTCGACCTCGGAAATGGCATCGAAGCGGAAGGGCTTCGCACAGGCCTTACGCTTGAGGTAGTAAATGACGAGCTCTTCGTCGGTGGGGTGGAATCTGAACCCCGGAGCTAGGGCAGTCGGGGCCGGCTTCGATGGAGCGAGATGCGTTGACAGAGTCAAGGTTTCGGAACCCATTGGCGAAAATGCCCCTTCTGGGTTCGCGAATTTGAGAGACAGAGCTCTGGAAATGGAGATTAGGGTTTTCAGAGGTTGAAGATACGTAACAGGTACCTTCAATTACAAGCTATTCTTCTTCTACCATCAAAACTTAAACCTCCTTTTTAATTTATTTATTACTTTTCTTAATAAATTTACTATCATATTCATTGTTTTTTTTTTTTTTTTTTTTTTTTGAGAAACTATCATATTCATTGTTTCTATGGGGTGTTTGGCTACCGGGTAAAATTTTTGCAGGGTGATATAATATAGTATGGTATGGTTTAAATGAAGTAAATTAGTGTTTAGGGTGCAGATATTATTGGGGATATACTAAAAATTAGTGTTTGGAGTACATGTATTATGGAAGGTGTACTGGAAGTCAGTGTTTGGGGTGCAGATATTATTGGAGGTGTACTGAAAGTTAGTGTTTGTAGTGCAGATATTATTAAGGGTGTACTAGAAATCAATATTTGGGGTGCAGGTCTTATCAGGGAGTGTGTTAAAAGTCGGTGTTTGGATTGTAGGTCTGACATATGGTGTATTAAAAGTCATTGTTTGAGGTGCATTCATGATATAATATCTTCTTCTTTTTTGTTTGAATGTCTAATACAATTTCCTTTTTTAATTATATATGTACTTCATAAATTTTATATTTCATTTTGACTATAGCTTGTTATAATATATAGCATTTTCAAAGTAAAAGAATAATAAATAAATAAATAATAATAATAATAATTAATACAATATTAACAAATTTGAAATACATGAAAACAAAAATCATAATACCATTAGCACAAAATCATAATATCATTTTGATATTAATTTTATCTTTTTTTTAATCAACAATGTGATTTAACATGAGATTAGATTCCTACGAAATTTCTTCTATTTTTTAATAGTTAAATCATAAATTTTAAGTTGTCCAAATTTTAGTTATAAATTTCTTTTGAAATTGCGTTATGCTTTTAAATTATATTTGAAATAGTGTAGGGTACTTTTGAATTTGTTCTATTTTTATTCATAAACTTTTGAACGGGTTGAATAATATTAATATATTTATTTCAATATGAATATATTTTTAAAATTTATAAAGAAAAAATCTAAAAAATATTTTTTTTTAAATATGAGCAAGAAATTTATGGTACTAAAAACCATTTTTTAAGTATACAAAAATAAGATAAAATCTATTTTAAATATGGAAATTTGTTATGTATACCAACTTTAGGGCTTTCTATTAAAATTATAGAACAGTTTTATTAAAAGTTTATTTATACCAAAATTATGAGTGATTGAACTCAATCGAACTCAATCAATAACTAGTGATTGAACTCAATCAGTTCATTAAGTGATTGAACTCAACTGATTGAGTTCAATTACTAGTTATTGATTGAGTTCGATTGAGTTCAATCACTTAGCATTTTGATATATGTGCAATTATTTTCAATTTTGTGCTATATATGCAATTTTTTAGCCAATTTTTGTTATACATGCAAAATCTTATTTAAATATTGTAGGTAGCTTAATTGGTTTGATCATATGTCTAAAACAAATAGTTTGATCATATTAAGATAGTTGGGAATTCTTGAATTACAATCTCAAGTTTCATAAAAATATAAAAATAAAACCAAAATAAAATAACAAACTGACAGCTTGGAGGAAGTTGGATGGGTGGGCTTGGAGGAAGTTGGATGGGTGAGGTGAGCACGGCGCTCCAAACCCTCTCCCCAAACATGGGTATGGGCCACCGGGTTATACCATATTGAGCCATACCCGGTGGCCAAACAGCCCCAAACCATCTCCCCAAACATGTCTATATAAGGAGATTTTTTATGTATACTACAAATACCAAAAAAAAATTATATAAACAATTAGAAGAAATTTGTGCATATAAAAAAAATGAAGCATGTCTAGTAAAAAGAAGAAATTTGTATACAGTCTTTAACTAAAAGACATTCGAGGATACAATTGAAATATATATATAAAAAAAAGTGCTCAAAATTTTGCTACAAATGAAAATATTTGTGAAAAAATGGTATAATTTAAATAGATAAGACGAAGTTATGAGATGTCGAAAATGGACAATATCATACTAATGTAGAGATTTGAAGTTTTGTATATTTATTCTAACATAGTGTTGAGATATGCCTTGAACGACTTAATACCCTACGATTAGCCACTATGGATTGATAAGGATGACAAACCTATCCGAATCTCCACATTTGTGTGATATTGTTCACTTTGGGCCTAGACCTTCGTAACTTTGTTTTTGGGCTTCCCCAAAAGGTCTCACACCAATGGAGATGGTTGTCATGACTTATATACCATGATTCTTCTCTTCTTCTAACCAATGTGAGATACTTTGTTTGCATCCCAATATTGATTCATTATATATTTCATTGTTCTCCTTCATAAAATCGTGTCCCCTCCCAGTCGGTGGACTAGTTAACACAACGTTAATGAACCATGTAAATTCTTATTTGTTTTTCTTTCTCGTTTCTTTTTTTAATTTTTAATTTTCTATTGTTTGTTGATTGTCGATTTCATAACACTTCTGATTGTTACCTAATGTCACAATCCTAGGAAATTATATATGTTTGATTCATGACATTCTCTAATGTTTCTAATGCTTATACAAGTGAACAACCTGGGAAGTTTTGTTTGTTAACAGGATTTCTAATCAATGTTTGATTCATGTCAGCGATTACGAAGACTGTAAAAATTACTACTTTTTGTCTGAATACTGTCTGATAAAACCGTAAGAGACTTGCAAAAAGGGGAAACTTATGTACCTTTATGACCTTTACTCATTTTGTCAACCTGTGACATATATAATGTAGAATTTGTGGTTTGTTTTGGTAATATTTGATTCATTCATTTTCTTTGGTTAAAAATGCATCAAATAAAAACAAAGTTGAAAAAAGAATAGGATTTAGTAGAGTACTTGAGCCTAAATTTAGTCTTAATCTGGTTGTTTAGTTTTGACAAAACCAACACATTACAAACAAAATCATGACAAAATAAGGAAAACCCAATAATAACCTCATGGTTTTGACCATACATATGAAAATTGGAAACCTCCAAACTGCCACAGTTCAATCCATTGACCTTTAGCCTTAGAAGCTGGAGTTTGTGATTTAGGCCATAAGATTTGTAAACTAAGCAGATCCTCCTCCTGCCATGGCCAACCTCTCGACTTCCTCGCGCTCGCGTGCGATGTTGAGTCGTCGACATAAACCTTATCTTACTTGAGAAAAGAGATGGTTATGCTTGAGGTACAATAGAGGGAAATGATCCTTTTTTATATATATATGTCTACGAGTATCTGAACTAACTTACGCGATCCTTGATTAATCTCTTGAGACAACGGTCTGATCCAATAACATTTTGTTATCTAAGAAATCCGTAAATAAGTAGCTACCATGAATTGAATTACTTTTTAATATTTAGGACTGGTCTTTTATCTCTCAGTCAATTCAAGATGGTTAATTAAGCCATTAAGACAGAGAAAACTAGTTAAGCCAATTGATTGAATAAAAAAAAGAGTTGTAAGGAACAAGTTGATTGACATATAATGAGCTGATCATAAGATGTTGGTTTGAGAAACAACTGGACCATATTAAAATGTGTTTTTATTGTTTTAAGTTATAAAAATAAACAATATCCACATCTTGCTTAGGTGTGTTGAGTGGAGTAGTAACTGACAGAAGAGTGGACCAAGAGCAAAGAAAAGAACAAAACTTGCCTAATGGGTGAGCATTATTTTTAAATGTATTTTGATTTTTGGAAGAGAAATTTTAAAAAATATATATATAAAAAAAAAAAAAAAAGACAAAAGATGGATTCATGTGCAAATTGCATTTACTCACTGGCTTTCTGTACTTGTTGGTCTATTCTTGTCACCAATCAAAAAGAGAGAGAAACAGAGATGGAATTCTTAGTCAATAAAAGAATGAAACAAAAAACATGACTTTTGGGCCGTGGCTTAAGAGTGAGTTAGGTTCGGT
The DNA here is from genome assembly GCA_037832685.1 of Sicyos baderoa. NCBI lineage: Eukaryota > Viridiplantae > Streptophyta > Magnoliopsida > Cucurbitales > Cucurbitaceae > Sicyos > Sicyos baderoa. The sequence goes on along the minus strand of JBBMEF010000002.1, from coordinate 718,242 downwards.
TATAATAATTCATTTTATATTTAAGTTATTGGTTAATCATAATAATCCTTATTTAGTCTACTACTTTTCATCTCAACTATATCATGTTATAATAATCTGTTTCTTAAATACCGTTTTTATAATTTCTCGTATTATAATAATTTACCTGTCACCCGAACTCATCCTAAGTGATTATTACTTCAACTAAAATAAGAGCATAAAACAAAACAAAAGGGAGAAAAAAATATGTCTGTCATGCAACTTTCATGAACAAAATGCTTAAGAGGCAGTTCCAACAAAGTGTTTCAGAAAGAATTTCTTTAGTTCCATTATAACTGTTTCTCAAAGTAGTAAGAAAAAGGGAAAGGAAAATTAAAAAAAAAAATTAAAAAAAAGTAATTGACATGGAAAGGTAAAACCTTTCCAAACAAAAGGGGGGGAAATGAAGAAGGTAAATTCACATATATAATTAATTACATCAAGTTAATTAATCATCAGTAACAATGGTGGAAAATCAAATCTTATAAGGGGAAAAAAATTTAGAATATTTCTTCTCCATTTTTAGTAATGACAGTGAACCAAAGTCCTGGCAGGAAAAACAATTGGCTGCTGTGGCTGTTGCTGCTGCTGGTTTGACTTTATCAAAGAATTGGATTCTCTTTGATCATGTTCTTGAGGAGCAGGAAGGTTGAGATCCAAATTCAAAGAAAGCACACTTTTTTGCCTCTTTAATGGTCTTTGATCGGCCTTGAGTTCCACGGCGGTTGGAGTCAGAGACAGCACGGTGTTCGTCCCGACCGGCAACACGCGGTGACGCCTCATGTGGCCTCCCAAGGCCTGGCCAGATGTAAACTCAGCCCCACAAACAGCACACTCATGAACCTTAGCTTTACCATTATTGCTATACAAATTATTACTCCCCCTTTGATTTAGTTGCAGAGTAAATGAATGTGACACATTATTGTTCTTGAATTGTATTTCTTCTTCATCAGATGACAAAAACATCTTCTTTTCAGCTAATTCCATTGCCTTAGGCTTCTTATGGCTGGCTCTATGTCCTCCCAATGCTTGAAATGAAGGGAATGTCCTATAACATGTCTTGCACTCATAACCATAGCTAACACGTTCAACCGCAACAACGTTCTCCGTCGGGACTCTCCGGTTGTTGTCATGATCATGAAACCGCGCGGTGTCGACATGTTCTCGAGGCAGAGAACAATAGGCCGCCGGTCTCCCTTGAGCAAGGAGAATTAGACAATTGGCCATGTCTTCCTCTTCTTCGGTCGCGTTCCGATCGGGTTTTACGAAACGATGATTGTTTTCCGCAGTGAAATTGCATTCATCATCAACAACATCCCCACTAGAAGAATTGGCAGAAAGAGCAAAAGGGATAGGAGAGTGAAGCCTTTGGCGCTTTGTTCTCTTACCTTTGGCAATCAAAGCTTGTTCTTTTGACCCCAAAATTGCATCTTGATGAACAATTTCCATTTTTTTCTTCCTTTCTTTTCCACCAAAAAGAAAAAAAACAAGAAAAAGAGAGTAGAAAAGAAGAGGAAATGGAGGGTGGGAAAAAGAAAGCAAAAAAAATGTATTTATATATATTTAGAGAGAATTAAAGAGAGAAAAAGGGATGATGTAACATTAATGAAGGATTGGATGTGAATGAAATAGTAAAAAGTGTGTAAAGAAGAAATATAATTATATAGAAATGTGGAACAGAAAGAATGCAAATTTAGATAGGCAGTGTTGGAGAATATTGATGGAGGAGCAGCAAGTTCTCACACTTATCCAACCCACTTTAACAAAGGGGAAAATAAAAGAAATTATGACACCCAAATGAACAAATGTAAGGGAGGAATTGAAAGGAAAAAAAATTGTGATTTAATTAAGGACCTTATCTAAATTAGCTTGTTTGGAAAATGAGAAAGAAATTAAGCTATGTTTTATGGTTGAGGCTTAAATGGTGGGTTGTGAAGAGGGGTCAGAAAGAGAGAGATTTGAAGTCCAACTCCACAATTAAAACAAGAATGTAGTGCTCTTCCTCTTCCTATTTATTATTTTTTTAAAAAATTCTTTTTACTAGAGAATGAAAAATTAATTGTTATGATTACAAAAATCTTCTCATCAACCTCAATTACATAAATTTCTCTTAAAAACTTATATCACTCGCACTCTTTACTCTTTACTCCACTGTTCTAGAAGAGTATGTATACAAAAAGAAATTTAATTATAGTTAATGGATAAAATTTAGAGATTTTTAAATCCAGATGTTTTGAATTCAAATCACACTCTTTATGGATAACCATTTTTAATATTTTTGTCAAAATCTTAACCAATGTCAAATGAGTATAGCTTAATAGTAACTAATGCATATTATCTACTAAAAAGTTAAAAGATTTGATTTCAATCATCTTAAATGTTGTTAAAATACAAGAAAAAAAAATTATAATTGTAAAGGTAGGAAAAGGAATGGTCCTTTTTTTTAGGGTTGTTGCAGGAATAGACCAAATTGATAAAATATTTACAACACTAGACAAATTTTAAAAAAATTAGCAATCATAATTAAATATATAGTATAAATCTGTAATTAGTTTGTAAATTTTTTTCAACATTGAGTATTATTTATATTGTATATTTGACTATGGATGCAAATTTTTTCAAATTTGTCTAAATCTGTAATTATTTTGTAAAATTGGACTATCGAATACAATTTCCATTTTTTGTATGACAACCAAGTGTTTTACACACTTAATTATGATTATATGTAGAATGAGAAATAGTGCCTATCACTAATTTCTCATTTATAATAAAGTTGATTTATATTCAAGTTGATCAATTAAACCAGACAATTTAACTAACAAATTGAATAATTTTAAGGCCTTAATTAGATTACATAAGGTTTAACATATTTCTTAATTAGATGATACTTTTTTTAATTCAATTGAAGGGTTCCAGTTTCTCTCTTGAAAGCATTTTTCAATATGCTTTTCTTGGAGATTTTAAGGAAGGAATAAAGAGTGTGAGATTCGAGTTCACCAAGAAGGTCTCATAAGGGTATTATAATATTGGGATTTTTGGATCAAATTGATAAAATATTTACAACACTAGGTAAATTTGAAAACATTTAGCATATACGTATTGAGCAAACAAAGTTATCTCACATCGCTAAAATTAGAGAAATATCTTGTGTATTTAATAAGGGGGCAACATTTCCATTGATATGAGGTTTTTTGGGAGATGTCCAAAAACAAAGTCATGATAGATGATGCCTAAAGTGGACAATATCACATTTATAAGTATAATACTTTTTATACCGAATAACTACATAAATGAGCATTATTTATATTAAATATTTTCAAATTTATCTAGATCTGTAATTATTTTGTAAAATTAAACTATCTAGTATAATTTCCCAATAATATTTACTTTTAAACTATAAGCCAAGTCAATTGAATATGTTTAGGTTTATAATTTTTTTCAATCAATCCGTCAATCCAAACCGATTTCAAACTAAACCAACAATTTTTTTTTTTGTCAGTTTAAACAATTTTGTCGATTTTTCCTTGCATCCTCAACATATAATTTCATCTCGAAACTAATCGATAACGGAAAAAGTTCATTTTAAATACTAGCGTAAACCCCAAATATATGGTTTCGGGAGATGAGGGAGCAAGCAAAAGAGCATTACTTCTCCTCAACGTTATCGTGCAAGGCTGTTACCCACGCTGCACCCACAAATATTTTGGTTTTAAGTTTATATTGAAAATAGTTTCATAAATATATTTAAAAAAATATTGAAATTAAAATAAAACATTTAAAAATGTAAAAATCAAACAAAAGAAATCTCAAAATTCAAACAAATAGCCCTAATGAACCACCACAACTGTATTTCACATGTCATATCCCTTAATTGGGAGTTTCAGAATGTGCATCTTCCATAAAGTTTCAATTTTTCTTACTTTTTTTTAACTGAGGCTCATATATATATATATATATATATATATATATATATATATTAAAGGGAAATTTGCATGTATATTACAATAAGGTAAAAAAATTGCATAAATAGTAACTTTTTGAAAATATTTGCAAATTTTAAGATTTATAGACTACATCAATAGTGTCTGATAGATTCTATCAATAGCATCTGATAGACTCCATTAATAGCGTCTGATAGACTCCGTCAATAATGTTTGATAGAGTCTATCAAAAAAAGTTGCTATATTTACAATATTTTTAAAAAGTTGCTATAATTCTAATGTAGAGTAGAAAATTTACTATACACGCAAATTCCCTATATTAAATGACAGTATTGTTTTTCTATTACAAGATTTATATTTTGTCTTCACTTTGAAGTGTCAACTTATTCAGGCAAGCCTCAAACAAATGTTTGGAGTATATTTATAGTGTTAAAATGTTTGGACTAATATTTATTAGTGATATATATATAATTCTCGAGATGAGTAAAAATTTAAAATTTGATGTCTTAATCAGTTAAGTTCAAGAATTTATTGTGTTTAAGGTCTGCTTTCGTATTAATGTATTGTTTAAAGATTTTTAAAAAATGTACTGTTTAAAAAAACCATTAGTTAGTGTATCTGTGTATGATAAAAACTCATGCATAAGCTCTAAAGAAAGAAGGAAAAATAAAATAAATAATTTAGACCAAATTATAATCTTGTATCAATTCTCAGTATTGAACCTGTGACACTAATGTTGAACTGATTTACAACTAAACAATGAAATCATTGCGTCACTAACGTATTTGGTACATGCCCATAAATTTAAGAATTAATAACTATTAACAATTGATTAAAGTAGACTTTGGTTTAGGTGTGAATAATAGTCTTCAATAAGTGTATAAAATAATCTTCAATTAAGAGACAATTAAGGACCAAGCGGTATGCTCCGTGACATTAGTTGAGGTGCACGTAAGCTGACCCGTATATCAAAAAAAATGGTAAAATTAGAATATGCAATATATTATTAGATAAAATATTTTTTAAAAAAAATTACTATAATTAAAAGGGTTATTTGCAGGAATAGACCAAATTGATAACATATTTACAACATTAGGCAAATTTGAAAAAATTTAACAATCATAGTCAAATATACGATATAAAGTAATATTTTTTATACCTAATAACTAATACATAATACATTATAATGAGTATTATTTATATTGTATATTTAACTATAAATACTAAATATTTTCAAACTTACGTAAAATTAAATTATAAATTACAATTTCCCTAATTAAAATAGACAAAAGTAAATTCCATTAAATATATATACCTAAACACAAGGTCTCATTTGGACAAATATAAAAATAGAAACCAAATCAAGAGGTGGATTAGTGAGTATCTTTGGGCCATTACTTAATTATATTATATGCTCATAATTAATTGGCACAACTGTGCCTTTGTTTCCAACAAAAGGCACACATTATTATTTATTAGGGCCTTTATATATATTGACTCAATCATCCATACATCATTGTTTAGTTAAATTAAATATATGTCATTACCAAAAACAAAGTATGATTCATTCTTAATTTACTCATTTTTATTAATCATATTCAGTGGATGATCTTTTAGCCTACTGTGATGTTAAATTTTAGGAACTATTTCACAAATCATACTTAAACTATGAAATTTTTGTTACAATTGTAAATTTTAATAATTATTGCAAGCATACCCTTTTAACTTTTAATTTGATCAATATTTGTTAATCAATCTAAAAAAAAGTATGAATGCAAAAAGGTTTCAATTTTTGTCATTGTAGTACAAGTTGGGTTTGACCTTGCAAATGATCCAATCTTCACAATTGTGTAAGCTAGAGGCCCAGTTTTTAAAATTGTGAAAGTTTGGACCTTTTATTTTTACAATTAATGGTTTAATTTCAACAATAATATACCTAAAGGTGAATTTGGCATCAAAATGAGCTTTACCCAAACAGTAATCAATATATATCCTTGATCTAAAGGTATTCAAATCTCCAATATTCGAATACTATAGTTGTACTAAACGAGAGAAAATGTGAATTTTATTGAGGACGTTGTGTCAACAAAACGAGAGAAAATAAGAACACTGGTATAATGTAAACCACAAAAACTTTAATGTCTAAGTTAGAAAATAGTGATATTATAGCAAATTGGATTTTGTCACGAATTTAACACCAATGTCATAAGTTCGATCTCTTGAATCGGTATTGTAATTCTCCTCTTCTAATTTGTACTAAAAAAAAAAAATTGTCCATAAAATAGTGCATTAACTATGGCCAAAGCCGACCCAACCTAATATTTATATTATTTTATTTAATAGTGTTACTTTACTCTTCTCTTTTTCAGGATATACCATTTTTCTTTGATTTAGACAATTAATTTGTTTGATTTTGTATTTTTATTTATTTATGTTTTTAAGATATGAGTTGACGTAACCTCTCGTCAAGCTATTCTTTTTTCTTTTTTCTTTTTTTTTTTTTTTTTTTTTTTTTTTTTTGTAATATGTATTGCCTTTGAAAAAAAGAATTAAGGCATAACCATTTCCATCTCTCAATTATGTATAAAAAAAAGAAAAAAAGAAAAAAAGTAAAGCCCATTATTGGCCCAATAATAGTCATGAAGTGGGCCATGCAAATAATCCACATTTCTCCTTGACTATTGCCACCCAGTAGTTCAAATGTCACCAGGATTTGATCCATTGATGCCTCCCAATATTCCTATTCCAAACATAAATAATTATTATCATTGTTTTGTATAAGAATTTAATTATTATTGATAATAATATGATTTAATCTTAAATAAATATATATGAAATGAGATAGTGGCGTAGTGATTTCATTGTTTGATTGTAAACCAATTCAACAGATTCATGTGTTCAATTTTTAGAAACGATATTTATAATTTACTCGAGAGCAAACGTGTGATACTGATGTTGAACTGATTTATAATCAAATAATGAAATCATTGTGACACTAACCTATTTGATAAATTAGTCGATAGACTTTGTGGAACTTAGTGGAATACATATGAGATGATTAAATTGTAATGACATTAAATAGTGCAATGAAGAATCAAAACAAAAAAATATATAAAACTATAACTTTATATAAATTAAGAAGTTTATTTCTTAAAGATAGACCATTTGTGACTTATACATTCTGCTTCTTTTTTATATATATAAAATTTATACGAATTTGAGTGTGTATATGTGACTCATAACTACATTTTTATGAACTTTTTTGTTTATTTTATAGAACTTTTTCTTTAGTATTAAATTTAACATTAATCTGACGATTTTATCAACTTTAAATAAATGCACTCTATTAAGTTATGGGTTAGATTTAGTTGTCATAGATATTTAAAATAAAAACGAATATTATTATACCGACAAACCATTAAAAGGAGAAGAAAATAAATAAACCTCTATAATGAAAGAAAGCATAAATAATTGTCGATATTTGAGTAAAAAAATAACGTGACAAATTAAAGTCTCATGTACTTTTTTATATTTAAATATTCAAACTTGTAACTTCACTAAAAATAATACATCAAAAAATAATTATAAATATGATTTTCAACATATATAAAGTATGTCGATTTCAAAGTCCAATAGTTCCGATCCTCTTGCCCTTTAAAAATATTTTGAAAAAGAATTATAAATATGTTTGTAATGGTTGCTTTTTAAACGTGTATTTAAGGCCCCGTTTGATAACCATTTGATTTTTTGTTTTTGGTTTTTAAAATTTAAGCCTATTTTCTCTCAAATTTCGTACGATGTGCTCCATCCTTCCTACCATTTATCCATCTTTCTTTAAGAAAGTAGAAGAATACTAACCAACTTTTAAAAACAAAAACAAACTTTAAAAAGCTTTTTTTTTTTTGTTTTTAAAAGTTAGTTGGTCTTCCCCTACTCTCTTAAGAAAATATGTATACATGGTAAAAAGGATGAAACAAATTGTAGGAAATTTGAGAGAAAATAGGCTTAAATTTAAAAAACAAAAAACAAGAAACCAAATAGTTATCAAAGGGGGCCTAAATTTCTTTTTAAAAAAAATGATTTTAGCTTTTTTTTTTTTTTTTATAGAAAATACACCTAAGTTAAGAATGCTTTTATAAAATTGTACAAATAATTTTTGTTGTATTTTTAAAAGAATAACATATATTCATATATGCTTTCAACTTTCTAGCTTATTCTCTAAAATTTGGAGAAATAGATTGTATTTCATATTTTAGCTAGAATATTAATAAAATGGCTCTCAACAATGAATGTAGATCCTGAACCACACTTTAAATCTTGCATTTAATTTATACTACTTTCTTTTTACATTAGACAACATGAATGATTTTTTTTTTTTTTTTTTAATCCACATCCAAGTGTGTTAAGTTGAATCATGTATATACATATTAACACACATTTCACCTACCACAAAAAAGAATTTAGTACAAAATAATATTGTGAATGTTTAGCCGGTTAATTTTGTGCCCTCAACTATTTTTTAGATAGATTGTTTGACTTTACGACATTTTTTTTCTTTTGAAAAATACAACATTTGCTTAGAAGTAAAAAAAAATTATATTAATTAATTTTTAGATAGATGTCATCATTTTATTTATTTTTTAAAAAAAAAATATTTGCAAAGTTTTTTTTTTTTTTTTTTTTTTTTTGAGCCTTTTGTCAGGGAATTCTGGTGTGATGCTCCAGAATATATTAGATAACCATCACTAAATGCCATGTTTTTAAGTAAAATTTTAAAAGATATCAGAGAATATCATACCAGTTTATTTTACATAATATTTTGAGGGTGTAAATGTCTTAAAGTTGTATTATTCCAGCAATAACTTTAGATAAAGTTTTTTCCTTTTTTTTTTTCATCATTTATCTGTTGAAAATAAATTTATTAAATGTATTGTAACTTGATATATAAATTTATGAAAGAAAATTCACATTAAAATTAAACTTTCATAAACATGATAGTCTTAGAAACTCATTATTCCCCTGAACATGAAAGATTAGTTTATTAGAGAATTAAACGCGTTTTCTTATTAATGGTTAACATCAACCAACTATTAAGCATCTCTATTTTTTCTAAGAAATTGTAGATTCAAACATATACTTCACACGTTTATTGTATTATTACAAAACAAGTATTTAAAATCATTCTCTCATACATTTATTAAATGAGGGCATATATAATTATATTTTTATCTAAAATTAATTTAAAGTTTGAAAAAACATGTCTAAATTTGAGGGGAAAAGACCTTTCTTCCACTAGAAATCTATTTCATCTAGTTTTCACTCTCATTTTTCTCCTTCATTAGGGCTTTAAAAGGGGTGATTGTAATTTGAAATTAACAAAAGAAAAAGAGTAGTTAAGAAGCAAACATTGATTGCAAATCATGGGTCATGAGGTTGGTGAAGAAATGAAGGTGAAGGAGCCCAAAATGTGTCATAACAATTTGACTTGGGTCTTAGCAAAAACTACTTTATATATATGAAAGAAAAAATAAAACATTCTTAGTACTAAAAACATATTATGTGTGCCAACAAGGACAGAGTTCTATCGAAATCTTGTACAATCTAGTAATCATGAGGTTACGAGACGAGACGACAAATGATCGACTCAACTTAATGATATTGAGTTTAAACCTTTTCTTTCTTCCATTTTTATAAAAATAAAGAAGAATTGATTAAATTAAAAGGAAATTGTACTGAATAGTCCAATTTTACAAAATAATTACAGATCTTGGCAAATTTGAAAATATTTAGCATCCATGGTCAAATATACAATATAAATAATACCCATCGTAATGTATTATGCATTAATTATTCAATATAAACCGTATATTTGATTATGGTTGCTAATTTTTTTCAAATTTGCCTAATTAGTATTGTAAATATTTTATTAATTTGGTCTATTCCCGACTCCTAAATTAAATTATAAGCATTGCTTTACTTAATTAAAAACAGCATGGTCTTGTTTATGCTCCTAACCCACACGAAAAGTACTAATACTTTGACAACCAAAGTTGATTTTGATTTTGATTTTTTTTTTTTTTTTTTTTTCAACATTGGACAGATCAGTTTTACAATGAAACATTGTATTTGATCAAATATAATATTATGTTTCTTTATTAACCTAATTCTTTTTTTCTTTTCTTTGTTTTCTTTAAAACACTTTGAGGACGCAAAATTTCCATACAATTCTTCTTTTAGTTTTGCTTTATGCGCATTTTGACGAGTAACTGACGGCGGACGTGGACTACGGCTGCGCCGCCCTTACCAATTCCGCCGGCGGCCTCCACCACTTACAAGCCATAGATATAATCATATATAGAATTAGTATCGAATCAAATTAAAATTTAGTCTCTAAACTTTAGAATGTACATGAGTTGAATTGGGTTAATTTGTTAGATAATCTTAAGTTTCGGCTTGATAAATCTAAATAATCATTATACTTTGTATTTGGTTGAGTTCAGTCCATCAAATTACTATTTTTGTTGTACTCAATATATATATATATATATATATATATTATTTTTGTTTTTAATTTGAATAACCATATATATTATTTATTTTCAGTTTTATAAAAGTCAACATAATATCTCTCCTTAGTAATTCAAACTCTATATATATATATATATATATATGAAAATTAAAAAAATATTTTTATAGAGTTTTAGTGGGTATAAAGTTTAAAAATAATAATTAAATAAAATACATATAAACACAAATAATTACGTTATAATTAAAAATATTTTTCTAACGTAAATAATACATTGGTGTTAGTTTATGTCAACTCAAATTAATTTTAGGTTAATCAAGAATCCACTCAACCTAAAAAATCCTCACTTATTTGAATTTAATCTAATTTAAATAAATTGGTAACTCAATCAAATCCAACTTAGATTTGACTGGTTCAAATTGTCGGGGTTTTTTTAACACTACGGCTAAGCTTCATGTCTAAATTTATAAAATTTCAATTTTATGTTTAATAGATCTTACTATATTTAATTTTATAATTAATTAGTCAATTAAATATAAAATTGATTTTTTATTATTATTATTATTGAGATGAAAACTTTGAGTGAAATCAAAAAATATTAAAAATATGACACGACTATAGATTTACCTATTGACACATAATTTTTTTCCATTCATTGAGTAGCTATAGGTTGATATTTACTCCTATGTGATTGAACCTACAATAATGTGCTATATGCTTGCAATGATTAAGATAAAAAGGTCTCTTTGCAAATCATTATTGCTCAATGACACTCAACTTAAGGTTTGGTATGAAATGAAATTAGACTAATATTAATTTCTCAATGGGATATATGATTTAGTTTGGTTGCATTGGTTAGGTGGTGAGATGCTTTATGGTGTGTTTGTTAATCATATTTGGTGTAGATTTCAAACAAAAGAAAAGAACCAATTAGTTTCTCTCACATATATGATCATTTCTTGTTGAACCCCCCACCATTAAATTATGATAAATTTTCATATACATGTATTCCTTTCTTTAGGGTTTGTTGTTTACAATAATGTTAAGCTAACTAAAAGGAAGATAACAATCAATTATCAACAAGGTGGGCAATAGATGACAAATTGATCTAACAAATGCATGGAAATGATGTAGTGAGAATTAAACAAATCTCAACCATTTTGGTGTAATTGATAACACCAATTAAATCATAATTATAACCAAAGCTTCACTCATATTCAAAAGCTAGTTATAAGTAGGTCCAATTGCATACAAATATGAAAGAGAAAAAAGAAACTTCAACTAAAAATTAAAACAATATATATATATATACATATCTACCTACTTTTTGCACTAGATTCTTACTAGTTTAAACATTCTAAAGCACCCTTCGAAAATAATGACTACCTGAGAACTCTTCTTTTTCAGGATCAAAGACTTCACTTGATTGAGTTTTATAAAGGAAAAGATTCGAACATATAACTTCGTGATTACACAACTCTAATTGAATTTCTTTCTCCATTTCCCCATATTTCTATTACAAATTTCTAAAATGCAAAATCCCTCAAAGAGAGGAAACAAGGCCAATAATAAATTTTTTTAAAAAAACGATTTTAGTTTACTTTTGTCAATCATAATCACACACAATAAATAAAAAGAAATATATTCTTTGAAAATGAGCTAAATGAATTTATGAGTATTTTAATTTTGGCTTCTTATAACATTTAAACAAAAGAAAGTACAAGAATCCTTACCTCCTACCCCTTGTTTCATCTATAAAAGAAAATTCTTACTCCTTTGTTACATGATTTATTTTTGTTAAATGAAAAACATATTTATTCTTTAAACAAAAGTAATACAAACAAATAGATTAACAAGAACCCTCCTTGTTGATAAGTAGAAAAGAAAATTGCAATGTGAAACCCTAATGTAAAAGTAGTTTGGAGAATCTTTTTATGTGCAAACTTTTGCAAAAGGAGGATGAAAAAAGTAGGATTGTGGGAAGAAGGGAGGGTTGTCATTTACCAAGTATAAGAATATGCATTCTTTAAGCCACCCTACAAAGAATCTAAATCCAACAGACAAAGCAATTAACTTTTTTCCCTTTCTTCATTTTAGGGTAGGGGAAAGATATCTCAAGGTTCCTCAACTTTTTGGATAAGTTTTATTTTTTATTTTTTTATTTTTTTTAATAATGGTAAATGGACGAACCTACGTGCCTTGACTATTCTTACAAAACAATTCTTACCATATGATTTGAGTAAAGTGACTATTCTTACGAAACAATTCTTACCATATGATTTAAGTAAATATTTTATAAAAATGAAGATAGAAAAAGTTAGAAATTAGTTCTCGTAACTTTAAAGATTATAATTTAATCTTTATGTTTCAATAAAACCTAACAACTAGTTTAAGTTATTGTAATCGTTGACAAATTAAAGATACGAAAGTTAGTTAACTATATGTCAATGAAGACGGTATGAGTTGAATAATTGATGAGAAAAAATTTATTTTTGCATGATCTACCAATTTATAATTAATTTCATATATTTAATTTGTCAAATAGAAACAATATTTAGGACTATAAAGACTCATTTCTAAAATTTTCTAAACTATAAAAATTAAATTATTACATGTAAAACTATAGATATTAAATTCTTAACTTTTTTCTTACTATAAAGAACAAATTTATAACTTATTCTTGAATTTATTACTTCATAGCTCTAGAGACCCTCTTGTTTCATTTCTTTCTTTTATTTTTATTTTTGTTAATAAACAACATTGACATTAAAAAATCAAAGGTTTGACTTTTAGATGGAGAATATATACCTAATTGAATTAGATTTAAGTTCAGCTTGCCTTTTTGTAGATACTAAGAATAATTAAGCAACAAGTTAAGAATGAAAGAGGCAAGTAATGAAAGAAAATTTGTGAGAGAAATAAAGAAGAAAACAACAAAACAGGGGAAGGAGCCATGTTATCTAATCAGCATCCCATGGAAGTTTCCATATAAGCCATTCAAATTTCTTCCTTTTTCTTCTTTATTTATTGCCATAAACCCAAAAGCCCTAAAACCCCACCAAGAAAGTAACCCTTTTTTTAAATAAAAATAAAAATTTATTTCTTGTAATTTTTAAATCTTACTTTATAATTATTTTTTTATAAACTCACCCACCAATTTCAATTTCTATACAGCTTTAGGCTCTCTTAGCAGCCATGTTTTTTTCCCTTAAAAATCATCTCTTTTTCTTCGATTAATAATCCCTTGGAACAAAAAACATCCTCAATTTTTCAATTTCATTGTACTTCGAGGCTTCGAGGATGTTTCCTGTTCTTTGTAATCTCTTGATTTTGATGTCTGGTTTTTATGTCGCATTTGCTTCCTCCAATCTCACACTGCCCCATCAGCATCCTCATCCTGATTCTGTTGCTGATGAACTTCAAAGGTAAATTCAAAATTTTGAACTTTTTTTTTTTTTTTTTTCTGGGTTTGTTTTATGGTTCTTCTAGGCTCTGTTTTTATGTTGATGAACAAACATTCAATGTGTGTTTGTACTTTTTTTTCTTCTTTTTTTTCATTTGGGTTTGTTTGGAATTGATTTTTTTAAAAGAAATAGGGGAACCTATCTTTGAATTTCTTGAATGCTCCTTTATTTTCTTGCATTTTCTCACTATCCAAACAGAAACAGAGCATTTCTCTGTTTTTCTCGTTCTTTTCTTGTAGAAGAGTCAATGTGTTTCTTTTCCTTCTTTTTTTTTCTATATAGTTTTTTTTTTTTTTAATTCCTTTGTTTAAAAAAAAAATCCATTTTAATTTCTCTCATTTTCCAGCATTTTCCCACCATCCAACCGAATTCAGGAATTATAAGTATAGGGGTCGGCAATAGGGATCGGTCCTTAATTAATATTTTAGGATCGGAAATTATGTAATATATATAATTTTGATTACAATGAGTTTGGATACTCAAATTACATAAACAATTTATAATACATTCAATAAGTTTATTAAGTCATACGCAATAAGGATAAATGTAAATATAATAAAAATGAAGTTATCTATGTTTGAATTCATACTCTCACATAAGGTATGATGCAAAATAAAATGTATTGACGATAAGAAAAAGTAAATGTATGTTTAACCAACATACTCATAATTTTATCGATTGGCCGATTAGTTATCTAATTTGATGTTAATCCATTTTCATTTCACGGATAAACTGTTTTTATTGTTTCTTTTTTCATCTGTGTTTCACTAAAATCCTTTATTTTCAAAAGAAAAGAAAAAACCCATTTGAAATTTTCTAAAATGATTTTCCCACCATCCAAACAAAAAAACAGAGCACTCTGTTTCTCAAAAACTCAAAATCTCTGTTTTTTTTTTTCCCTCACAGAACAGTCAATGCATCTGTTTGGAGAAGACAAATGCTATCCATAGAATCAAAGGATCAAGCATTGTCCTGCCTCACCGGAAACCCGATCGACGATTGCTGGCGGTGCGACCCGAATTGGGCATCGAACCGGCAGCGGCTGGCGGACTGCGGGATCGGGTTCGGGCGCGACGCAATCGGGGGCAAAGGCGGGAAGATCTACGTGGTGACGGACTCGTCGGATTCGGACCCGGAGAACCCAACGCCGGGGACGCTCCGGCACGCGGTGATCCAATTCGAGCCGCTGTGGATCATATTCTCGGCGGACATGACGATTAAGCTCAAGTATGAACTGATCCTCAATAACTTCAAAACGATCGACGGCCGTGGCGCCAACGTCCACGTCACCGGCGGCGGATGCATCACTATTCAATACGTGTCAAACATCATCATCCATAACATCCACGTGCACCACTGTAAACCCTCTGGCAATGCCAACATAAGGTTAGTTCTTTTTTTTATTTTCTTTTGATAAACCAAATATTGTTTTAAAATATTAACATTTGTTTAGTACGTATTTGAAGAAGGGCGATAAATAACAATTTTCAAGATTAAATTATGACTAAATGTTAAATAATTAATCAAACAGTGAAATTATTACCTCACTTATATTTCAAAAGTTTAACTTCATAAGATAAACTAGAATATAGAATATTTTCAATAGTTTTTTTTTTTTTTTTTTTTAAAGAATATTTTTAATAGTTAAACTGCTTTTTTTTCTTTTTGTTGACAATAAAACAAAATTCATCACCAATTTTTTACATGTAACTTTTCTTGAAAAGGTAATTGTTTATTCATGTTTTGAACACAGTCATTCACTTTTAAAATTTAAAATTAGCTCAAACACGCTTTTTTGTTAATAGTACTTTTTTTAATTCAACATTATTTAAGAATAGGAAATTACGACATTGATATCTCTAAAGTTAGACAAAAACATTAAAGATATTTACTAGACATTCAAAAGCTTTAACTGATAATCTACGTCCTCAGGTCAACCCCGACCCATGTCGGCCATCGAGGGCTATCTGATGGGGACGGGATCTCGATATTCAGCTCGAGAAAGATCTGGATCGACCATTGCTCACTTTCATATTGCACGGACGGACTAATAGATGCCATAATGGGATCGACAGGGATAACTATATCGAACAGCTACTTCTCGCACCACGACGAGGTTATGTTGCTAGGGCACGACGACCGATATGTGCAAGACTCAGGGATGCAGGTCACGATAGCGTTTAATCACTTTGGCGAGGATCTGGTTCAACGCATGCCTAGATGTAGACATGGCTACATTCATGTTGTCAACAATGACTTCACAGCTTGGAAAATGTATGCCATTGGCGGCAGTGCTCGGCCTACTATTAACAGCCAGGGTAACCGTTATATGGCTCCGGTCAACCCTAATGCCAAAGAGGTATATCTTTTTCCTCTTTTTTTTCACTTTTGAAAATATTGATTTTACTAATTCTTTTTTCTATCAAGTGAAAAGTGACATTTATTTTTAAAATATTTGAAAATCGTAATATTATTATTTAAGAATCTAAGTGTCAAGCCAATTTAAAGTTTAATTTAGAGATCTAGTTAGTCTAACCTCAAGTTTGGAGAAATTAACCCCATAAAAAAGGTTTTATAACCTTTCATAAAATCTTTATAAATTCGTTCATAGATTCTTTAGGTATTATATACTACTCAAAACTCATTCATCCAAACAAGATTTTATCTTTAGCAAAATATCTTATAATCACTCAAAATCTCAATCCGTGAAGATTAATAACTCTCATTTTTTTTATACAACAACATTGGAGAATGAGAGATACGAACTTGTAATCTTATAATTACAAAATTGTACAAAATACTGATAGAACTATATTCTTATTGGCATAACCTCGTTTTTTGAGCCTCTATCAGAATATAACTTAAAAAAAACAAACATGGGAAACAACAAAATTTCAAAAATTAAAATGAGTACTAAAATGGAATAAGAATAGTAAATAAACAATTCAAAGAATAATTTAAAAAGTGAAAGAAAGGAATCAGTGGAGGAGCGGCGCGGCTAGTGGGCCAAATTTTTGACTTAAAATGTGAGGGGAGGAATGGGAAGAATTAGATTCCCTATCCCACTTGCTTGGGGCGGCGCTTGATGTTGACGCGCTGCCTACAAATCCCCACCATTTCTTTATGGGCCACCGTTTTTGCCGGAATTTAAGGACAAAAATACAAAACCATTCGAAATTTTGCTTACATATTCTTCTAGTTTAATAATAATAATAATAAAAGAAGATGTTGTAAAACCAACAAGTCGATGAAAATATATTAAAAAAAATTTGTAGCATAACATAGTTCATGACATTTCAACACGATCTTTTTATTAATCGAAAACAGGTGACGAGACGATTAGATGCGGCGGAGACGGAGTGGGCGGGGTGGAATTGGCGGACGGAGGGCGACATTCTCGTGAACGGCGCATTTTTCGTGCCGTCGGGCGAAGGACTTAGCACTCAATACGGTAAGGCGTCCAGCCTTGAGCCTAAATCCGTGGCTATTATCAATCAACTTACTATGAACGCCGGTGTTTTGGGAGCCCCAAGGTAAATCCTTTTTCTCTCTTTTTTCAATTTAAAGATAAAAATAAAACACTTAAAAATTAGAATTTAAAATAGAATAAATTTTAAAATATAAAATAATAACGAAAAAGATTAGTTAGAAAACAATTACAAATATAATCACTTTTATTTTAAAAAAATAGCAATTATAATAATGGATATTATTATAGTATTGTATTATTTATTAATGAATATTTATAATTAAATATCAATTGACTAAATTTGCTAATTATTTGATAAAAATAACACATTTAGTATAATTTCTCAATATAAAATTATAAGATTTATATATATTTATTTATTGTGTAATCAATCATTTAACTCATATTATTATAATTATTTATGTATGAATGATTAAATTTTACCTATTTAATTTATCAACCATTATAAACTAGAATGACTAGTTTTTAGGCTTTTATCAAACAATTTTTTTTTTTTGTTCAAATTATATAGATTTGATTCTAGATTTTAAAAGCATACGATACTAAATCCTAACTCCCATCCAATTATATGGATGAGATTTATAATTTATCTTACAAATTAACGTGCACATCATAATTTTCATTGCATGTGGATTATATTGTGTTCAAAAAGTCAATAATAGAATAACATACTTTTTCTTCCATCATTAATTATTTTCTGACTCCATGTTGATTATAGTCTAAGGAACAACCTAACGTGATTATATTATTCAATATAATTCAAAATAAAGTAATATATATATATATATATATATATATATATATATATATATTATTCCCACCAAATGGAGGGTCTACAAGATATCAATTGGAACATGATAACAAATTCTCAATTTGACTAGAGAGCGACTATATAATGATTCCAACAAGCTCCCCTCTATGTTCACCATGATCACCCTCAATCTTTATTTATTTATTTAGTTAAATTACAAATGTAACCCTAATTTTTTTTTTGTTAGGGTGAAATAGGTGTCCAAACTTATAAAATGTTTAACAAAACATAAAAAATTTATCAACAAGTATAGTAAATTTGCAAAAGTGGAAATTTTGTTAAATTTGTTGACTAATTCAATATAAAAGTGGAAATTCAAATACCTATTTGACTAAATGAAAAAAATGATAAAGTGATTTAGTTGGTCAAAGAGAGTCTTGATGTGCATAAGGTGATGAGTTTAATTCACGATGATATCTACCTATAAAAATGAATTTTCTATGAATTTCCTACCACTGATATACAAAATCGAAGAAATCATGAAATTACATATTATCTAATGACCTATCTCATATCTTTGTTTTTAAATTTAGAGTCACTATTAAACACAACAAATAAAATTTTCACGAACTAAAAGAATATTAGAATATATAAAAATTGAACTTAAGTCCACTTAAAATATGATTCGTAAAGAGAGTGGGACACATATTCCAACCATATTTTAAGGCTTTTAACACATCATTAAAGTATGAAATTGTTTCCTTTTAACGTGGAAAATCTTCCTTTTAAGTTCTTATTCTATCCTCCTATATCAAAAAGAAAGAAAAATCTCTTCATAAAAGTTGGCCTAAAATTTAGTGTACTAAGGAACAAAAAAAGAGAAAGGAATTGATTCAATTGAAAGCCAAATTGAGCAACAAAGGCATGTGTTTGAGCATTCAAACATAAATGCTAAGCTTGGACAAGTGGGCCATTTGTTTTTCTCTCTTTTTATTTACTTTTAGTTATAAATCCCTTTTGAGGTTTGTGTCATTACCATTCATATATTTTCAAATTTTTTAATTGGTCATGAAGGGAAATTCATTTTGAAAAAAACCAGTTTTATAATATATATTCATAACGACTTTGATAGCTTATGGACGCTTTAATTATTGTCACATGATATATCATCGTCAATAATATTTAGATGTCAATGAACTTTTTTAAAAAAAAAATTATCATATTTTTTCAAGTAATTTAAAATTATCTTCACATTTTATCTTTAATTGTATTAAAAGTATTTATATTATTGAACCAATTCTTTTTTTTTTTTTTTAATATAAGAAATAAAATTTGACTTTAAAGGTTGAATAACTAAAATTGTACAAATTTCACCGTTCAAAAACTAAAATAAATATTTAAAAATTCAAAAAGTAAAATGATATTTGAATTTCCTTTTTTTATTTATTGAAAGAAAAATTACAGTCATTAATAAACTTTAATACGATATTATAAATACTCGTTAATATCATATTTTTATTAATACCGCGTGCCCATACTTGCTAATTGTTTTAAAATTGATTATATTAACAATTATTTTCTAGATTTGACTAATCTTGCAAATTTTACGTCTATTAAAAAAAGTTTTTTTTTTTTCAATTAATATGCAGGTATAATAACGATCAAGGGATTGTATATCCAGGATTTAATGGTAATAATGGTGGCAACAATGAAGATGGATACAACGGTAACACTGTCATTAATAATAGTCCAATTTATGGAAATAGTAATGGTGCCAATAATGGTGAAGATTTCTATGGTATGATATTTAAAGCAAGTGGTTATAGGGCTTCACCATTATCATCATGCTTCATCATCAACTTCTCGATTCAACTTATAATCTTTTTGTATATATTTACTCACATGTTATAATGAGACATTATAGAAATTAGAAAAAAAAAAAAAAAAAAGCTCATATGATTCAAATTAAGATCAATTGATTAATTATTGCAAACTTTGAGATTATTTCTAATTCTTTGGGGTTTTTATTATTTATTTTTTCTCTTTCATTGTATGTGTTTTGATCTGTTTTTAGTATTAATTCAATGTGCAATCTTTTTTCTCTTTTTCATTTTTTTTAGTAGATATTTTTTTCATTTTTGTTCATTGTCCTAATTTTCACAATTTAATTTTACAAAGGTGAATATAACTCAAGTATATATATGAATCAAGATTCAAATATCATCTCACATATAGTTTCTCAAAACAAAAAAACAAAAAAAAAATCATCTCACATGTTTTTAAACTTGAAAAAAATGTATATAATCTAGACCCCATTTAAGAAATATTTTCAAATATAAAATACTGTGGGAATCGAACCCACGACCACATGGTAAAAAGCCATGCGCTCTACCAGCTGAGCTAAAACGGCATTTGAAAAGAAAATTAATGGTTACTTTTGTCATGTTTACTTTAATGGAGTCCTTTACTTCAATCATGAAAATCAATCTGAGATTATTCCTCAAAGTCTATCAAAACACTCCTGAGTTAGGGAACACATGATAGGTTGTATGGTTGATCAAATGGAGTCTCCAGGCCTGAGTTAGGGAACACATGATAGGTTGTATGGTTGATCAAATGGAGTCTCCAGGCTTCATAACTAAACCATAGATCAAAATAGTTGTTTTTTTTGTTAGGATTGACTTTGTTTTTTATTTTTTCTAAGGTGTGGTCATGCTCTAATATGTGGAGATGGATCAGTGTATGATTTCTTTCTATATTTAGGTTGTAATGGTAATGGCTGTTTGTTTCAAAAAAAAAAAAATAATAATAAAAATAATAAGTATTTACCGAATTCAGAAATACTTTTATGGGCTTTGTGGGCGTTTATTGTTGGGAAATCATACAAAATGTCTAGATTTAGCAAAGTATTAAACAAAGTGTCTATTTAATTCTTCATTTTAACTTTGTGTCTAAAACTAATTTATTATGTGGGAGAGTTTTTTGTCATTCCGATTCTACCCCTATAATTGTTTTTTTTTATTAATTTGCTTTCACAATACGGATGTTCTCATCCCTCAGGAATCACCCCTATTATAAGGAAGAAAATAACAGACCTCCAATAACTAACCTCTCTAACTTTATGTTTAGTTATTCCCTAATATGCAATTAATTAATTTAAAAAAAAAAAAAAAAAAAAGAAGAAGAGAGTAACAAAAAACAACTTTGAACCACCTTTGACGATTTCTCCAACATTTTCCACAAACCAGATTTTTTCATAATTCTCTCTCGG
>JBBMEF010000002.1:658618-696681 GCA_037832685.1 Sicyos baderoa | reverse complement strand
TTGTGTTTATTTATTAATATAAATAGGGGTAGGGGTACAATGGTCAAAAATAATTTCTATATTTAATAAAAATAATTATTTTAAAAAAAAGTAGACACAAACTTTAATTCTAAAAAAAAGTAGATAAATGATCAATTAATTCTCTAAATATAGACATTGCCTAAATTTTTCCTTTATTGTTCGACAGAGTCTAAAAGAAATATTTGGGCTTTGTTTCGTGGATTCTTTGGCAAATAATCCATTTTTTACAAAAATAATGTTCCAAGTTTTTTTCATTTAAAATTATTTTTAAAATTCACTCGAAATTAAAAGACATCAACAAAATTCCTGACCACTTAAAATCTCTGTGCTTACTATGACATGATAACAAAATTAGGAATTTTATTTTTAAAATTTATATCACTTTGATAACTATTTAATTTTTTATTTTTATTTTTATTTTTTTTTAATTTTTGAAAATTTAACTTATATTCTCTCAATTTTTATATCACGATTTTCTTCCCCTTTTAAAGAAACATTTCAATTCATAACAAAATTACAAAAATAAAATCAAAATTTTGAAAACTACTTTTTTTTTTTTTTAATTAACTTGAAATCATGAACAAAAAGATAGATAATACAACAATGTAATATTTTATAGGTAGAAGTAGGATTTATAGGTTTTTATAAGTTTAATTTTCAAAGACTACGTATCAAAATTTAAATAGTTATCTAGTGGAATCTTAATCACCCATTATGATTAAGTTAGCCAAATGTTGAATTTCCTCTAAGGTTTAAAGATTTTTTTTTTTTTTCATTACCTTTACTTAAGCAAAAAAGTTACATTTTTCTCTTTATAAAGAAATTGTTATTACATGGAGAGAAGTAGAAAGATTCAAACTTATGATCTTTTAGTTATTGTGTCGGTGTCATCAAGCATGAATATTACATGATTTTTATGTGTCTAACTTTAGCAACAATTAAAAATAAATTATTTGATATTTATTTTGACTTTAATATATAAAGTTTATTATCGATTGCTTAGAAATCAATATTTGACTCTCATACTATTTGAAGCAGTCGTGCTATCTGTATAGGGTTTGTTGGTCTATTTTCTCCAAAAAAAAAAAAAAAAAAAAAAAATAGATTACACTTTTCTGGACTAAAATAAATGTTGGTTGATGTACTAAAAAAACGTGTTAAATTTCAATTGGTTACTTGACTTCAAGTCGGTCAATGGGAATTAAGACTTATCCTACGAAAATTTGGAAGTGGTGGAAATAAAAATAACAAAATATCAAAATATTAATTTTCTCTCAAACCTCTCTATCATGAAGAAAATTAAACCAAAAGCCACACATTTTGTTTGATTTTTTCAAATGTACAAATCCATCAACCAATCACCATCGAAGAACAACTCTCATCAAGAAACAACTTCAGTTAAACCATTTAAATCATAAGAATTGAGTTTAATTATAATTTTTAAATTTAAACTTTTTATACGGAGTTTGATTATTTGATGATAAATCAGTTCTACATCATGAGAATATATTCGATCTTCGAAATTAGTATTCAACTTTCAATATTAATTTTAAAATTAGTTGATGATAAAAACACCACCACGCGCATCTAGAAAAGTCTCCGAAAAGATACTAAAACGACCTCAAAATTTTATAAGATTCTTTTTAAGGTAAAATTAGTCTCTAAAAAAGTTGAGCGTGAAATAGGGCAAAGGGGACAAACAATAAATTGATGAAAACAAAGTAAAGTAATAATAATACATAAACCTTTTTTTAAAAAATAGAATACATAAATAAAAATTGACATTCTAACTTTCATTAGCCCTACCAAATTGCCAGATTTAATTTCTAATAAATAAATGAGTGTATTAATTATTATTATTTTTTTTTTTTTGGGAATGAAATGAATGTATTAGATTTTTGTTGACATGTAAATTGACCTTTCTAATTAACCTTACAAAATAGCTACAAAATGAAATTAATTTGTTTTTTTTAATGATAATGTTGTTATTATTTTTATTTACAAATTTTTTGTTTTAAATATTTTTCACTTTTCATAAACTTGAAATGACTGCATTTCTTTAACACTTATAGTTTTTATATTTTGTTATTAATTAAAACTGATTAGACCAAAGTAGAGAAATGTAACGTGACAAATTAATTCAACTAGTGTGAGTATGAAACATCAAAGTCGGCCCAATTGAAAATGAATGATGCTTGTCGGCAACTCCAACTTGTCACCTAAGTATTTTGTTTAATTAAATAATTGGCTAAGTTTTGATAATGTTACTAAACTTTCAAATAATTTCGGCCTCGTTTGATAATCATTTGGATTTTTGTTTTTGATTTTTGAAATTTAAGTTTATTCTCACCCAAATTTACTACAAAGTCTTCCACCATTCTTATAATATTTTCATCTTTCCTTAAAAAAGTAGGAGAATACTAACCAATTTTTTTTTAAAAAATAATAATAAATAACTTTCAAAAATTTGTTTTTGTTTTTAAAAGTTGGTTAGTATCCTCATTCCTTAAGCAAAGATGAATAAAAAATAGGAAGGGTGGAAGACATTATAGTAAATTTGAGTGAGAATAGGATTAAATTTCAAAAACAAAATACCAAATGATTATCAGACGGGACCTCATTTTTTAAATTCTGGAACTTTTTTTTTCTGTTTCCAAACTATAATGTCGTCCACCTTTCCACTAAAATGAAACAAAAAGTAGTGTAAAGTAACTTATAAAATAATCAACAACAATACTGAACCATACTAACTCATTCCATGTATAGACCATAACTAAGATTAAACTTTTGAATGAAAGTTAAATTGTATTGAACTTAGTCATAATATCATCAATCTTTTAAATAATTGTTGATAAAATATTAATTAAAATAATAATTTAACTAATTTTAAATTCAAATATATTGATAACATGTTTTTCTAATGTTTTTTTTAGTATATATCGAAAGAAGGAAGACAAATATTAATTCTCAAAATCCAATTATAACGTTGTTATTAATTTTTTACAACCAAACCATAAAACTATTGCACCAATTTTATCATTAAATATGTATTTTTTTCACTTTTGAATTACACTAATTTGATAGACACAACCAAAATGTATAGTAAAAGCTCTCCTTTTTTTTTCTTTTTTCTCTCTCTTATTTGTAATATCTCATATTTTTGCTTCCAATAAGTTTGCTACTTTAGAGTTATTGTCAACAAAGAACAAACATTGTACTTTTGGATTAAACAACAAAGAAAACTTTCACAAATCTTTTTCATTTCTAATCTTCAACCATATGGATTATACTTTTCAACTTGTCCCCTGTTTTTCTTTCCCGCCAAAACCCATCCTTACCTGTTTCTCAACTCCACCGGCGCTCCGGCGGTTACTCCGGCTCCATTTCCGGCGAACTCTGCTTCAGCTTCATCTCTAAACTTCTTGTAAATATCCCCCTTATAAAATTTCCTTGTTCTAATCACTAAAATCAACGAAATCAACATACCCAAAAGAGTAACGCCCGTAATTACAAGAAATGAAAGCTTAAAACATTCCCCGCCGAAGCATTTAAGCTCTTCCCCTGTTTTTCTGATAAGCCCTTTTGCCGCCAGCTGCTTTAAAGCCTCTCTGTCGTAGAAATTCCCAGCAATTTTCACATTCAGCACATAAAGCCCAATTGGACTCGCCACTGATCCGAAATTGTAAAGCGTCGAGTAATATTTCAACCCGAAAAGCTCCGAAATGATTGCGAATAGCAGCGGCCACTGCGCACCGAAGCAGAACCCGATCACGATCGAGGCCACGTAGAGTCCGTTCGGGACATCGAAAGCGATCATCAAATGGCCGACGCAGGACAAGAGAAGGGTCAGAGATAGCATCAATGGACGGGGGAATTTGTATTTGGTTAGAACAATTTCAGAGACGAAACCGGAGGTGACCCGGCCGAGGTAATTCCATATGCTAACAAGCGAAACAAATGTGCTTATGCTTTTTTTCGGATACCCCAACGACGATCCAATCTGGCCGAGATTGTCGATCGCCGTTAACGTGCCGCCGACGCCGCAAATCGCGGCGCAGAACAGCACCAGCATGTCAATGCTGAACAGAGCTTGGAGGATGGTAAAATCCTCGCCGCGCTCCGGCGGGCTGAAGATCGTTGTCCAGCAAGAGGGATTGCTCTGTTTTTTATTAGAACTCTGTTTTGGCTGCATGCTCTGTTTTTGGGATTGCTCTGTTTTTGGCTTTTCAGTCACCACTTGAATTGGATTTGGAGGGTTAATGGCGGCGGTTTTGAGTTTCCAGAGGTTGTATTCTTCGACGATGACGATGGCGAGGGGGAGGAAGAGGAGGAGTAGGACGACGGCGGCGCTGCCCCCGAACGCGCTTTGATTGAATGTTACTCGGGCTTCTATGATGATCATTAGCATGAGGAATCCGGCGAGGCCGAGGGAGATGTAGAGGAAATTGTAGAAGACTTTGAGCTCGTTTGGCTGTCGGATTACTTTCATGATTCGGATTGTTCGAAGGAATGCGAAAGATATCGCCGCCGGCAGCCATCCGATGAGGAGGATTAAGGATTTGGTGTCGGAGCCGTAGAATGCGTGGAAGAGTTGTGTGATTATGGCTCCGCTTAACCCTACGTAGCCCTTTAAGATACCTATTTACAATGTCAACAAAATAATTAAAATTTAGAAAATTTATTGTGTATACTAATTTTAGTACTAGCATATTTTTATTAAAAATTCGTTTATACCAAAATTTTGAGTGGGTGAACTCAATCGAACTCATCAATAACTGGTGATTGAACTCAATCAGTTTGTTAAGTGATTTAACTCAATTGAATTCAATCACTAACTCAATTACTCGACTATTTTTAGTTTTTTTGGTATATGTACAATTATTTTCAATTTTGTACTATAAATGTAATTTTTTAGCTAATTTTTGTTATAAATGAAAAATCCCCTAAAATTTAATAAATGTCATAATTTTGTGGTTATAATTTAAAGATCATATTAGTTGAATTTAACTCTTGTGTGTAGGTTTCCAATTTTAGAATAGAGTTTGATATTGATTAAATACCTAACTTTGAATTTAGAGTAAATTTTAAGAGGGTCTTCGATCAAGGAAAACTAAATAAATGGAAATGAAATCTATTAACCTAGAATTTGAACTATAGTATGATTTTTTATGATTTTTTTTTTTAATTGCCGAATCTAATATTTTTAATTTAGAGAGAGAGTTTTACTAATCTTGATGAAAGAAAACTTTTTGTTTGTAAACAAGGAAAAAAAAACTAATTAAATTGACACGATTTCTTAGATTATACAAGTAATAATTCACTTATATTTATTAATAAAATAAAAATAATGAATTTAAATATCTTACTCTTACTTATTGTTCAACTTATAAAACCTCCTAAGCCAAACCTGCTCAAACTCTCAACTCAAAACATCACACAAGTTTCATGTAAATGTTTTGAAAGAAAAAAAACACACACACCAATTAGTGTTTGGGAAGATAATGTTCAAATGAAATAGTACAACTAATGATTTAACCTAAATTGGTTTAAGGATACAAAATTATTATCATTATTAATTTTAATCAAATCAACCACTAAATTCATTTTATCACCATTAAAACATGAATATCTAACAACCAAAACTTAATTCACATACAAATATGAATGATATAAACTAAATTTTAGATTTTATTAAATCATAATACTAAATTTTAACTTTTCAACCTTATTATCATTAATAATATTTTTTTATATATTCATGATTGTTCGGGCAATTTCATGTGCATCCCAACTATTATTACTGTCTACTTCTACAATATTTAGATCATAAAAAAAACATCAAAAAAATTAATTTATTAGATGGTTATCATAAATGAACTCATCATTTTTAACTTCTCAAAACCTTCCTTGCTTCTAAATTACTAGCTGGTAGTTAACTTTTAGAAATTATAAGACAAACTTATGATACTTTAAATTTTAAAATATATACCATTAATTCAATCTAATATGAAAAACTGGTAACACACTTCTAGATCATCAACAAGAGTATAGCTCAACCGACACAAAACACGCCTACACTAACAATCAAATTAATTGATATCGACATGGACTCACCGAGGACGACGCCGCGGCTCTCGGGGAAGTTCTTGACACAAGTGACGAGCGAGCCGGTATTAGCAAAGGATTGAGAGTTGGCACCAACGCAAATATAGAGACACATTTGCCAAACTTTAGGGGTGGAGATCCGGCGAGTGACGGCGAGCCAAATCATGAAATAGCCAAAGAAATTGAGGACGGCGCCGATGGAGAGCACCACCCACGGCGGCGTTACTTCGTTGATGAGGCCGGACAAAACGCCCACGTTTGCTCCCAAATCTTTGAAGAAACTCAACAAATTCAGCGTCGTTTGGTCGTACCCCAAAACGGACTTTATGTCCGGTGAGTAAAGGCTGAACATGTAGGTGGCGCCGGCCGCCGCCATGATCAGAAGCGATGCGAATACCACGAACCACCGCCCCGTGATGATGTGGACGGCGATTCCGGCCATTCCTCCTCTGCCGGCGGCCATTTTTTGAGATTTGGTTTTGATTGAAGTGTGGAGATGTGTATGTATATATATTTATATTTATATTTATAGATTTTATTTTTTATTTTTTATTTTTTTATTTTTTATTTTTTTTTTGGAATTGAAAATGGGAGTCTTTAAGTTGACTTGAGAGTCCAAATGGGAATTAATTGATTAATAGATGCCTTTTTGTCCTATCTCATACGGCTGGTACCCTATTTGATAGATAATCTCGAGGTGTTTGGATGAGGTTTTGATTGAGAATTAATTTAAGGAATTAGTTCGAGTAGTTAAAAATTTGCAAAATTGATTTCTTTTTTGATACACATGATTTGTTTTTTGGGTATGATTTTGTTTTTTTGACATTATTTTAAAGATTTATTGAAAGTGAAATAAAATTGGACATTTAGAAAAGTAAGGGTTGAAATAGAGAAAGTTTTAAAAGATAGACAGGATTACTTTTCAAATGGTTACAATTTATTATTATTATTATTATTTTATTATTTATTTTTTTTGAAGAACACAATTTAATATAGTCCTATAAAAGTAATAGTAAGTTTTCAAATTTTATGCAGCGGTATTTAAGTATCATCCCAACTCGTGTTTCAAAAAAAATAAAAAATATATTTATTTATTTATTTATCCCACTTGCAATTTTTTTACTAGGTTTTTTAACAAAATAATATCACCTTAGTCTTATTTAATAATATATATTTTGGAAATAATATTATGTGTGCACAAAGTCCAATCCGATGTGATTTTATATTAAAACCTTTTTCATCAGTAGCCTTAAATAAATTAAACTACTTAAAAAGAAACTAACAAAATTTAGTTGTAATATGCAAATAACTCTATGAAACTTTATAACCCAAACAAGCAAAAATAATATTTAGGTAAAATAAATTCAAAAGACAATTCAATGCTCTTATCCATTTAGAAAATCGAAGAATAATGAGTGGTTTGGAATTAATTGTTTTTTTTTTACGTTTGAACTCAAATTTTTTAGCCACCATTTTGGACCCAAAATTATAAATAAATACCTCTTTTATACGTATATTTGTAAAGGCGAAATAAGTATGAGTTTTTCCAATTCAACATATTGTTTCGTGTATAATTGAATTTCAATTCTAAGAAAAGTCATTAGTATTTATCTAATGATGTTATAATTGAAAAGTAAATGGAAATATTGTCTTTGTAACTATTTTACATATGAGATTTGGCATCGAATGTTGAAAATGATGTTTATAAGAAATATTGAGAATCTCACACTGTAAACGTAGGAGACTTATAATAATTATAGGTCTCATAATATTATCCAATAATATTAGAATTGAAAAGTAAATAAAAATATTGTCTTTGTAATTATTTTACGTATGAGATTTGACATCGACGGTTGAAAATGATGTTTGTGTGAGAAATATTGAGAATCTCACATTGTAAAAATAGGAGACTTATAATAATTATAAATTTCATAATAATTATACGATACATAATTAACAAATAAATAAAAGATACTATTACTTTCGTATAATATGAAGGTTAGATATCAATTTTATTGATCAAATTTTAATATTGGAGTTAAAATAACAGCAAATGAAATTAACAATCCACCCATTCGTAATGGAAATTGTTTAAATTCAAAAAAAAAAAAAGGAAATTTTATTCTTCAATTTATCAACTCATGTAATGATGGAAAACATTAATTATCATTTTTATTCTGAAATTGTGTCTTCTAGAAAATGGTTTGGTGTATGAGAATAAAAGCAATTAATCATAAATAATTAAAAAAAAAAAAAGAAAGTTAAAGAAGAAATTTCAAATATTTGTAAAAAATAAAAAATAAACACTCGGTTAGTAATAACTTTCATCGTGATTAATATTATTTATTAATTTGCAGAGTAGCGAAGTTATAATTTTTTACTTTTTGGTCTGAAATTTTTCGAAAAAAGATACTTATATTATGCTAGAAGTATATAAATGGTAAGAGAAAAATTACAGAAAAGCTCTCTAATTTAGAACAATAGAGGCAATGTCATAGTCATAAAACATAGAGTTTTTTTTGCTTGTTTGAGATTTTGAATTGCACATTTCAATCTAATTAAAATATTTTTCTATGATGCAATGAATCTTAGAAATATTAATATTCTGCAAAAAAAAATTAGTTTAAATTTTCATGGAAATCTTTTCAATAAATTATATGGCCATGAATCAAGGTTTCAAATTCAAGAAGATTTATCTTGAATTTGTTTATTTTATTATTATTTTGTATTTTAAGATTTATTTTAGTTTATGCTTTTCAAAATATTAAATTTTAACTTCTTTACTGATTAAGTTTATCTCAACTTATCAATTTAAACTAATTTATTTCAATTCATTAAATTAAATTTTTGACAAGTTGACGTGATATCAAGAGGAGGTTTTTTTTTTTGAGTAAGAAGAGGAGGTTGGAGATTGATGAGCTTCTATGACTCTAAATTGGAGAGCGTTTTTGTAACTCTTTAGATCTTTTTGTATGTCTCTCGTATACCGTAATCTAAGTATGTTTTTCGAAAATGTTGGAGAGTGATAATTTAACATTAATTACCTATTTTTCAATAAATGTAAGAAATATATTAGTCATTTCTTGTAATATTATTATTAAATTCATTTCAATTAAATTTATTATGTTAGCTAGTTTTTTAAAAACAAAATCCAAATGGTAATTCAAATAAACTTTACTACGTAACAAAAATGTATGACTAGCCAATATTGTCATGGTCGTATCATTTTTAAGAAAAAATCCATGAAATCGCTTCGATATGACATTAAAATGTATCGGAAATTACGGCAGAAAATAAAAGCGACATATAATTAAATATGTTTACTGTAAGAAAAAAATATGTTTTTATTTATTTTTCCAAAGAACGTGGAGGTTGATTTATGATGTTAGAAGATGACAGCTTGATAGTATGGTTTTGAATCAATTGGGTTAAAAAAATGCAATGGAGATTCAAAACAAATATAATAATAATAATATCACTATTAATTTTTTTGATAGGTTAAAATATTTCTGGTACCAATACTATAAATTATTATATTTTTTGATCGGTTAAAATACTTTTGGTAGCTATACTAAACATTATGTTTCATTTTAGTCTGACCTTCCAAATGTGGCTAATAAGAGTAGTAGATATCGAATAAATTGATAATGCGATTGGTGTTGATTAATTTCCACACTACGATCACAGATTTGATCTATGGAATCGGTATCGTAATTCATTTCTTCTAATTTATATTAAAAAAATAAAATAAGAGTAGTAGAAACAAAAATGATATTTTGATTTATTTTTTATTCTTTTTAGTTCCATTGTAATCGAACTAACCACGTCCGTCATAAAGTCGGGTATCAAAGGAAAAAAAAAATGTTGAAGGGAACACATATTCAGGGAAGTAATAAGGGACCACAGCACTACCACTAGATTTTGATTTAATTCGTCATTTTTCAATGAAGTGGAAAATATTATAATACGTGCATATGCATAAAGACAAACATGAACAAAATTTCAAACTTTGGGAACCTGCCAGCAAAAAGTGAGAAGAAAAGTCAACCCTTGGGCAATTGGAATTCAGGGGGTTGAAGTAAAAAAAAAAAAAAAAAAAAAAAAAAAAAAAAATCTTCTAACAAGTTCATATGGTTTGTAAATTTAGTAAATGTAGTTTTAGAGTTTGGGGGAACCAACAAACCATGCATAGTATTAAAATTGAATTACAACCAAATTAATTAAACTTTTATTTTTGTGGTATTTGTCAACTGTACATCTTCTGCTTATATTATGTTATTTATTTTCTACTTAAATTTTTTTATTTTCTAATGTGATTGAGTTTTTTAAAATATAAGGACAACTTTTTAAAATTTGTTTTTGTTTTAAAATTTAGTTAAAAATTAACAATCGTGACTTTTAATGAGATTTTGAAAAGTAATATATGGTGGAAATTCTCGTGACATCCAAATGTTAAAGGATCGGAATAAATGTCACATGACATTAATCAAGGTGTTCAGACAATCACAAAAATTTAAAAATAAATTTTTTTTTAGACAAAATAAAAATAATTATTTAGTTGTAGAGAAAAATCCATATGAAAAGTAATTAAGATGTGGACTGCCATCTATATAAATAGGGATGGGAAAATAGTACACCGCTCATTTCCAAATGTGGTTTATAGTCAAACCACTCAAAATATCAAACACTTTTTTCTCTCATTTTTTCAAAAGTAAAAACTGCCAAAAACATAACACAAGTGGAAGAAAATGGTGTGTTTAATTACAAGTCAAGAAAATAGGAGACAAGCAAATCAAAATTTCCAAACCAAACATCTTTCTTCCCATTAAAGGCAATCTTCCTTTTTCCATTGGTGCTCATTGGAAGGCCACTTCCAAGCTTCACTTGTCAATTTTATGTAACGGCCGTTACGATTTTGTTAATGTGTTTTTAGCGTTCGGGGCAGTTTGACATTTAATTTGAGTTCCAATGTTGTTTTGGTGAATTCAAGCTTGGAGGTTATTTTGGGGAAAGAAAAAGGATTTTCCGCTGACACATAATAGCGATCGGAAGGATGGAATTAATCGTGTTATTTGAGAGGTTTAGATCATAAGATTTTCAGACGGTTTGATTTCTTTCAAAAGGTGAAATCGTGTTTGAGAGGTTGAGGAAACATGATGATGGGCGTGGCTTTTTTCTAACACAATAACATATCAAAGTAATTTTTTTAATTAAAATAGAAGGGCAAAATAGTCTTTTGGCAATATTACATTTTTTTCCCTTTTTGTGTAAAATAATTTTGATAATTTTGCTAATTAGTCTTAATAGATAAATTTGCAATAAGTTTCTTGTTTAGATCTACTACACTTTGCCCTTATTTGATTTCAGCATGTTAGTTGGTCACAGTAAGAATGTTGTTTGACTTTGTTGAAACTGTTTTTATTTGAATACAATAAGTTCCGATTAACTATTGGTTTTCTGTTTTAAACCATGCATACTGAATAAGAACTATTTTAAGATTTATTTTAGAATCGGGTTCTTACATTTTACTACTAAACTTGTTGTATAACGATTACAAACCAAACCAGCCTTGAAATCTCGACTCAACACTACGTCACTTGCAGTGACCCGCACTGAGATTCAACTCAATATTTTACAATCACAAAATAGTGAACTTAAAGTTGTTCTCTTCTCATTCATTTGTTCTTTAGAGCAATAATTTGTCTCAAAAGATAAACTCAGATACATGAAAGCAAGACGAAACTGAAACAATCTGTCTGTCAGGCTGTAGTACTGCAACTAGATTCTAGATCATTAACAACAGATCAACCTGATAATGTGCTAACGGTAAACATTCAATAACGATCAAACGATGATGCCCGAACTGCCCTACTAGGGCGCTCATAAGGAGTTGGTCTGGTCCGGTAGCTTCTTCCCTCATCACGTGTTGGACAACCACTTCCATACTTATCGAGCCCACGAGGTCCACCATCTCTGTAATAGCCCTTATCTTTACCATAGCCGTTCACGGGAAATCGATCAGAATCATTGTTGTACCTACTGCTTCCGAAGCGATCTCCAGCTGGTGGGTACCTGCAGATTTGCAAATATGATCAAGGAAATGATTCAGATGTTACTCTACTAATCAGCAAAGAAAATGATTTTTTTTAAAATAAATTGGAGTTCGCTTCATTATACCCGGGGTAACCATGCCCGTTCCTAAGCCAGGCACCGGGAGACGTCGAAAGAATGGAGACACGAAAGTTGTCTACAAATTAATATCACAAATGAGTCTCGAAGCTGGGACGTTGAAGAGAGCACACCTTCAAAGCCCAAACTTTCGACCACTAGGACAAATTTTAAGGCTAAAGAATAACCACTTCCAAGTTCCATCACCAAAGATATTTTATGCACAACAAATGTAAGTCACACTACCTATCACTAACATAGCGATCACGACTTCCATATTTGTTGTCCCTGCTGCTATCAAAACGATCTCTATCTCCAAAGCGCCCAGCACCTTCATACCGATCATCCACATATCGATTATTATCTCCAGCAAAGCGATCCCCACGATCACTATCTCCAAGTCGAGAACGTGCAAGATATGAGTCTCCTCCCCTTCCTCGGCCACCACCCGCAGAAGGACAATCTCTGGCCCAGTGTCCTGGACGTCCACATTTGAAGCATTCATCTTGCCTCGCAGCAGATCTATCTCCTCCCCCACCACCATAGCTGCTGCCCCTGCCACCACTTGAGTAGCCTCCTCCCCTGTAACCATGGTCTATGTCTTCTCCCATTTTAGGTTCAGCCTTGTTCACTGAAATGGTTCGATCTCCAAATTCCTGGCCATGCATCTCTCTAATAGCATCATCCATTCCCCGGCGATCAGAAAATGTAATGAACCCAAAGCCCCTTGGGCGCCCTGTATTCTTTTCTAACATGATCTATATGAAGCCAAAGAGGAAGTTTAAACAATCAGTTTAAATTTAAAAGCCAAAAAAGATTAATCAGGTGAATAAACTAAAGCTATTAAAGTACATCCCATGCTAATAATGTATTGTACTCTTAAAGCCGTGTTTGGTTTGCCGTTTGGAATCCAGGGTTTGGATTGAGAATCCGGGAATTTAGAATCGGTTGTTTGGTAAATATAAAGATTTCGGGGAATTTGATTCCGGAGATTCAGAATCTGGGGATTCGAAACAACATTATTTTTATTTTGGGTTATCAATACAACCAAACCAAACACCTTAATCAAGATTCTGAGGAATTTGATTACGGTACTGGATTCCGGGGAATCCTGATTCCGAGGAATTGGATCCCAACCCGCAAACCAAACAAGGCCTAAGTGAAGTGACAGCTTCAAGCCTAAAAGCGTACAAGCCATCAGCATAGTTTGAACATAGATTATGAAGAAAGACTATTTAACATAACAAAAACCGACATCAAAGAAATGAGAAAGAAGACCACCATAATTAATTAGAGATAAATAAACAGCACAGAATTTTCTCATCTCCTCAATGTACAAAAATGACAGGTTTTAAGATCCTAAGTGACAACCCGCAAAAGTTTTGAGTTAATGAGTTAATGAACACAAAGTTAGTCTAAGAGCATTGGAAAGTTGGAAACTATACTATACCCAGTATTGGGCTTGAAGCTACATCAAATTATCATTCATAAAATATGGTGACAGGCCTATATAGCATTAATAGAATACAGAATAATAGAATAAGTTATGGGTACAAGCTGGTGATGACATCTAGTCTATCACATGCTGTATACACGATAAAATATACATTGAAGAGAGAAATTGTTCAAAGTTTATACTTAAAAGTAATTGATAATAAAACATAAAATATTTCAAACAGTAACAACTTACTTTTTCTTCCATTTATGAAGAACTCATTGCAACATGTTACATAATTCCATAACAAAACAAAACAACCTGCATGTCTTTGGCTTTATCTTCTGAAGTGGGAGAACCTTAGACCTCTAGTCCCCCTTTTACTCCAAAGAAACAATTCCATTAAAAATGGCTACAAGGACTTCCGTGCAGTCAAGCATCCAAAATGGCACTCAAAAGTCGATGTTAACTAAAAAAACCCAGTACAATCTTTTAGCTGGATATGTCTATTACTTCAACTAAGGGATTCGTTAACCTCGACAAACAATAGATCAGAGAAACTCAAGAAGTTTATATCCATCTTGCTGTCACATGATCACCATATAGGCCTATGTAGAATAGATGGTGGAATAAATCTTTAAAAAAGAAAGGTGAATCCTTAAACAGCACATCTTCCAGAATGAATACTCTAAGGGAGTAGGCAGTAAAATTTCAAGCAATGAAGATGTCAGGGTATTCTGTATTTGAGATCACATCAGTTTGTGGACAAGAGGCTGTACTGGAAAACTTGATGACGACTACAACTTGCATGGCACGGCAAACATACTTAACTAAGTACATATTAAACCCCCTCTTAAGCTTAAATAGAATCAATAATCGAGGAATCCAAACTCTGGTAACACAGTACGGTCAATGAGGATTAAGAAGGAACAAAGCATACCACAAAAAAAGGAAAACAAAATAGCAGCACTCTGCCACTCTTGAGGAACTTCGTACAACGGGAAGCAAAAAATATTAAAATAAAGAATGAAATACTACAGCTCTGTAATTTCTCAGGTTCCCACAACCTAAATGCATTCCTCTAAATAACTCTTCAGAAAAACTGTAACCTGCAACACTGAACCTAAAGGAACTCAAATTTAGCCTCAGATCCAATAGCTCTACAGCAATACTATACCCAACAGGTAGCATGATACTCATAATGCTTGGTCATATCAGAAAACATAGTCCAGCATCAGAGGCCTTTAGAGGTCTGGAAAATACAAATAACAATTGTAACCCCATCAAGGTCCACAGTTCATGTCCACTGCATGGTATCTTAACAAGCTCAACAGAGAAGGCAACAACTGATCAGAAAACGTACTCAAACTGACATTTACAGTTGACATCATAAACAACTTTCTGCTCATGCCGGAAAAAGTAGGGGACTCCGACCACTTCATCTCAGCAAAAATGAAATTCAAAGAAGCAATGTCTACTCAAAAGGATGTAACGGTTATTGATCTCCAAACACTGTACCTTGCAGACAATCATAAATCTTAGCCAAAAAGGACGCACCACTATAATGTATTCTTCATCTTAGAATCAAACCAACAAGTCTCAACACCAGTGAAACTAACAAAAGAGAAAACCAGCTCGTCTCACGCTGATAATACAGTAAAGGATAGGAAAGCGAAGAAAACATTACAATGAAGCATCCAGTAATAAGAAACCATCTTCATTAAAAAAAACGTTGCATTCAATGAAAGATGACTACTGAAATTCTTTCTGAGATTAGATGACTTAGCATACCAACTATCTGAGTCAATATGATGATCTAGCCCAGACCTGTCTCAGAATTATCATCTCATAACCACAAACTTTTACCATTAAATTTTAGTCATACCATCAGAAAGTAGGATATAAGCCAAGGATAAGATGTAGAGTTTAATATTCATAGAGAGAAAAATACAACTCTCTAAGCAAATACTAGAACATTTATTAGTCAGATCCCAAAACATTATAGTGACTTCAGTTTCCTCTTCAAAATAATTAAGGAGCCATAAAACAAGAAAGGTCTGCTCGAGCACGTATCAGCACATAGCTTGTTAATAGTTCCTCTGGTCTTAAATCATTTATCTGTCGCAAAAGAGTGACGAGTTCTTTTATCTCACAGAGCCAATTAGTCGCTTAGTTCGCAAATTAAAATCCTACCAAACCCCAATCAGCTAGAGCACAAGATTGAGTTTGCAGCCAACCAAATTCCAAATTCCCAGATGGTAGTACTTTTTTCTTAACCAGCAGATCTAAATCAGATAATACTTAAGCACACATACAACTCTATGACCTTCAGCAATCGTGAAACCGCTTCCCAAACAGTTCATTTACAGCATCCTCATACACAAGGGGAAAAAACATCATCAGAAATAGAAGATATCGGACACAAATTAAAAGTGTCATAAAACAACACTTCAAACAAAAAACATGGCTTAATCAAGCAGTTAATCTTGTATTAAAATTCATCTCTGGAGTGGAAATTCAGAAATTATATTTTCCATATGAGCAATGGCACAGAATGATACCCTTTTTGCAGAATCCCCTAATTCTTCAACTATAAGAAACAGATCAATTACTCATCCCGGCGTGTTCGTTTAAGACAGAATTCAATTGCTTCGATTTCCAGGCATACAAATCAAACCAAAAATCAACGAGCAAATCAAAATTGTAACCTGAGAATCAATAATCTTGCCGAATCGATCGAAAGCGTTCTCGAGCTGACGCTCGGTGATGTCCCAGGATAATCCTCCCACAAATATTCGGTACTCATCTCTCCCAGCCATATTTGATAAAAATCCTCCTGCAGAACAAAAACCAGAGTGATTGGAGAAATTGGAGAACAGTGTTGAACGGAAATCGATGATGAATACCGAAAAGAACAATTGATTATGCGAATTTGGAGAGAAATGGTGAAAGTGGAGAAAGGGAGATACCTGGATCGGGCGGTTGAGTGAAATATTCGGATGGAATTGAGTCCTCGTCTTGTTTCAAGATTCGTGAAGAACCCTAGAAAATAAATCGGGAAATAAACGCCATATTTGTTTTTCCTTAAATCAAAATCCTTTTACAAAAATAGCACCGGCCCTCTCAAATTAAATTGGAATTGTATTATGGAAAGGGTTAATGGCGCACTGATTTTATTGTTTGGACGTCAATTTAACATCAGCGTCACAAATGTGTATTATAAATATCGATTAACATAAAATCAAGTAATCAATTGCGCTACCAATCTATTCAATTGGTTTAAAATAAATAAATAATACCAAAAAAATTAAAAGTAAAAATACTTTAGGCATGTTTGGTTTTGAAATGATGGGGTGAGATAGGAAAAAAATCAAAGTAAAAAATATTAATATTGGGGAAGGAGGAATCAAACATGTAATCTCATGATTACTATGACGTACAAGATGCTAGTAGATCTATACACTTGTTGGCTAAATTTATAATTTTATATATATAAATATTTACTTCGACTATTTTTTACCCGATAAATTGACATATGACAAATGACAGTTAATAAAATTGATAAGAAATTAATTTACATGTATCATGTGATTGATAGTGTATTTCTTTTCCGAAACCATACGTGATTGTGATAGTTATCATTGTTTTTTTGATAGTTAATTTTGGAATACACTGATACAGCTTTTTATTGGTGGATGAAAAATTAAACGCTAAAGCCCTCGAGCGGAGATCCTTCTTTACTTTCAATAATTCCATAGAATAGTCCAATTAATCTACCAGTCTACGTATTAATAACAATTGCATTTAATTAATAGTGTATGATTTTTGTAAAAAAAAAATATAACAATTGAGATAGGAAGATTCGAACCCATAATTTTTAAGTCATCAAACATAAATTAATACGGTTGAAAAATAATTAGACCCTAGAATCGGTTTAATTATGTTTAGTTTTCAGATAAGAAGTATTTCATCTTTCGAAAAAATAAAAAGTATTTCATTTACTCGGTGATTCTTAAAACGGTGTCATCTCTGACTATTAGGGTTGTTCATCGGTCGGTCGGTGTCGGTTAATGGCGAAGATTGACACCGAAACCGACATGTCGGTTAGACAAAAAATGCAACCGATTTTTTTGTTTTTTTTAAAAAAATTTCGATCAGTCGGTGAAGGCGGTCGGTTAATTCGGTTAATACTTTTTTTTATTAAAAAAAAATCTTCAATTTATATATTTTAGTTATCTATTTATTGGCTATAAATTTATAATAATATTTTTTCCTCCCTAATCATTTACATATTTTAGTTATCTAAAGTTTAAATGATGAAAAAAATTAGGAATTAATTTGAAGAATTTAGTATATCAAATATCAGTCGGTCGGTCGGGGTTTTTTAAAATTAATTAACCGACCGACTTTCGATTTTTAAAGGGCATTAACCGACACCGACCGATCAACCAAAAATCGGTCGATTTCGGTCGGTTAGATCGGTTTTTGGATAATGTATAAACACTCCTACGGACTATGAAAACAAATTTCTGACATCTTTGTCTGACTGAAAATTTTGGCGAAGAGGTGGATGCCACGACTGCATACATGGCTTCCACGTGTCGCTTATATGAGCAGACACCTATATCGATTTACCACATGTCTTTTACATTCCATTTACAATTGTACCCTTATGTCGGTTTACCATTTTCAAGGAATAAAATACTAATCTTGTTGCTGACCAAAATACCCACAATAAATAGAGGAGTTTTTTCATGAATAGGTTAAAATTAGAAAAATATTTATAATATTTTATAAAAATAATTATGAATTATAGTCATAAATATTAATAATTATACGATATATTAATATATAATATTATAATTTCTAAAAGAAAAATACACATTTTTTTTAGAACACAATAGTATATTAATAATATATAATAGTATATTATTAATAAAATATAATATATATACCTGATTATCATATTTTTTATAATTAAATATTTTTATATTAATTATAGTTATTTTGTTAAGATAGACTATCTATTCCATTTATCATAAATAATAATTTTATTAAGAAATTATTTTAGTATGTTTTATTGTATTTTTCAAAAAAAATAAATATGTTTTACTGTATATATTTTTTCTTAGTATAAATTAGGGGAAGAAAAACAAATCCAACGCACAAAACTTTAAAATGATAAATACCAAAAAAGATAATTAATTGCCCTACCAATTTTATTGTCCTCGAAAAATAATACATTTATATTACCAAATAATTCAAATAAATATTTATTAAATCTAGTTTGGATAATGGGTAATTGGTAACTAATATATTTCCTTTGGACAGAATGGTAATTATACCCTTTTTCGAATCTATAACAGTCACGAAAACGAAAGCAATGGCAAACCAAAACGAAAACACCCCGCCAAACGGCAAACCCAAAGCAATGGCAACGCCACAATCCCCAATTTTAACGTGCGCATTCATCCTCGCATTGCTAACATGCGCCACCGCGCTCCGCCGCAGCCCTGAATTTCTCCGCCAGGTAACCGA
The DNA here is from genome assembly GCA_037832685.1 of Sicyos baderoa. NCBI lineage: Eukaryota > Viridiplantae > Streptophyta > Magnoliopsida > Cucurbitales > Cucurbitaceae > Sicyos > Sicyos baderoa. The sequence goes on along the minus strand of JBBMEF010000002.1, from coordinate 677,414 downwards.
CGACGGGGAGATCGTCAACAATCTGGCGGCGGCGGTGGGGAGCGAGAGGAAGTTCGTGATGTTCATGGAGAAGTACGGGAAGAGCTATGCGACGAGGAAGGAGTATTTGCATCGATTGGGGATTTTTGCGAAGAATTTGATCAGGGCCGCCGAGCACCAGGCGCTGGACCCGACCGCCGTGCACGGCGTTACGCCGTATTCGGACCTGTCCGAGGAGGAGTTCGAGCGGATGTTCATGGGGATGAGAGGGGGAAATGGTGGAGGGGAGTTGCCGGAGAGGAATCAGGCGGAGGAGGTGACGGCGGAGGAGGTGAAGGGGTTGCCGGAGAGGTTTGATTGGCGGGAGAAGGGGGCTGTCACTGGGGTTAAGACTCAGGTAAATTTGAGGAAATTGTGTTATTTCGGCCCCGTTTGATAACCATTTGGTTTTTTGTTTTTCAAATTTAAGTTTATTTTCTCCCAATTTTTCTACAATTTGTTTCATCATTTATACATTTTTCCTTAAGAAGATAGGGAAAGACCAACCAACTTTTAAAAACAAAAAAAAGTAACTTCCCAAATCTTGTTTTTATTTTTAAAAGTTGGTTAGTATTCTCCTACTTTCTTAAATGGTAGGAATGATAGAGCACGTTGTAGTAAATTTGAGAGATAATAAGTTTAAATTTGAAAAACCAAAAATAATAAACTAAATGGTTATCAAACGGGACCTTTTTAAATTTGGTTTCATAATCATTTTTTCTTTATATAAAAACAAATTAAGCTATCGATTAAATATTAGAAATATCACTTGACTACAAAATAAAAATTATTTTTTGAATTTAATGTTTTGTTTTTTTCCACCTTTTTTAGATTATAATTTATAATGATTGGGGTGGGCACTCAGAACCCAAAATCTCTCGATTATTAGATATATATTGATGTATTGATGCCGCTCAATTACTATTCTTGTTGGCTATTTATTTTGGTTAATGCACGCTGAAATTATATTTATTTTGTATGTAAGCAGTGTATATTTATGTAAAATTGGTTTGGGTATTTGGCACGCAGGGCATGTGCGGATCATGCTGGGCATTCAGCACGTGTGGAGTGGTGGAAGGAGCCAACTTCATAGCCACCGGAAAGCTTCTCAGCCTCAGCGAACAACAGCTCGTCGATTGCGACCACATGGTTAAGTTCATACATTTTAAACGAATTTTTATAACTATTCAAAATAATTCAATATTTTTGTCACTAAAAATAATTTCTAATCATTTATTTTTAACTACTTTTCTACTTATTTTAAATTTACCTTCAATTTAACTTCTCATTCAAAACTTCTTAAAAATCACCTCTAACACTAATCCCTAATCATTTCTCTTCCACAGTGCGACGTGGCTAAGACCGCGTGCGACAATGGCTGCAACGGCGGCCTAATGACCAACGCCTACAAATACCTAATCGAATCGGGCGGCCTGGAGGAGGAATCCACCTACCCCTACACCGGCCGGCGCGGTGAATGCAACTTCCACTCCGACAAAATCGCCGTTAGGGTTTCCAATTTCACGACCATTTCCATCGACGAGGACCAGATCGCTGCCCACCTCGTCCGCCAAGGCCCGCTCGCCGTCGGCCTCAATGCCGTCTTCATGCAGACCTACATCGGCGGCGTCTCCTGCCCCTTGATCTGCGGCAAGAGGTTTATCAACCACGGCGTTCTCCTCGTCGGGTACGGCGACGAGGGGTTCTCAATTCTGAGGTTTAAGAAGTTGCCTTACTGGATAATCAAGAATTCTTGGGGTGAACGGTGGGGCGAGAAGGGGTACTATCGGCTGTGTCGCGGGCACGGTATGTGTGGAATGAATTCTATGGTTTCGGCCGTGGTTACGCAGGGTTAGATTTGGCGATTCCACCATTGGAGGTGATTTTAGGGAGCTTGGAGTATACAGATTGGGAAGAAGGTTCAAACTATATATATATATATTTGTACGTCATTGTCCTTCCATTTGGGTTTTACTTTGAATTTATAGAATGGTGGTTGGTTGGTTGGTTTAAGTATCATTTTGGTTTTCTCTTAAATTATTTTGAGTAGTATTTAATTTTGAGTAGTTATAATTTTTTTTTTTAGGAGTTGGGGGTAAATCTTTCATTTTAAATTCTTTTTAAATTCAACAAACACACTTCTCAATCAATTTAAACTAGTTTCTCTATCATTTTTATAAGTTCAAGTTAATTTTTTTCCTCAAAAGAAAAAATGAAATTATTATAGTTAACAATTGATCGGGCTCGGCCGGGCCATTTTGTACGATCTAGTAATCATGAGGTTACTGTTCAATCTTCTCTTTTCAATATTTTTGTATATATATATATATTAAAAAAAAGGCCGTAATGAGATGGATTGGATTAGGTTTAGAAACTCAATTCGGTGCTTTAATCCTAATCGGGGATTTCACCAAATCCCATCACAACCTCATTTCAAAAAATTCATTTAATAAGAAAGAATTTAGAGAAATATATAGTAGTCATATTTGTTGGTTACTAGAGCAAATGAAGATTTCATCATTTGTATACTTTAATGACTTCAGCTTAGAAGAATTAGCAAAAGTTCTACATAACAAGATGGATAATCAAATAGAAGATAGTTCATTATATGGCTAAGTTGATCCTGATTGCACCATATAGAAGTCATTTCAAACTTGATCGTGAGAGAAACACAAGAAAAGCAGCGTAATAAGACGGCTAGTAAATGTAATATATAGCGTCATCCAAATCGAAGTCCTGTAGTGTGTTAGACCGACGTTTGACTCAAAAGGTTCCGTACCATTTGAACATACACCCTCCTGAATTTGCTTTTGATTTTTCTTAATTGGTCTCGTATCAATGAAGATGATTATCATTTATATACCTATGATTTTTCTCTCATCTAACTAATGTTGGATATTTTGTTTGTATCCAAACAAATGCGTGATTAAATGTTGACCCTTGAATCACTATAATGTTTTGATTAGTGGGTGATTGAATCGGGATATAATTGACAAAATAAAAAAGCAAAATAATTTAATCTCATATTGACATCTCAAATATACGTTGCTTCAACTATTGTAATGAGGTATTTCCTAATTTTTAACTAGGCTTTAAAATTCTAATATAACATTAGAGCCTAATAAATCAAAAGTATGAAAATTCGTGATTATAGAGATTTATAATTTCGTTTTAATGGGCCAAACAATCCCTTGGATATAAACCAAATGAAATAGGTTGTAAAATATGCAGACTATAATAATAATTAAACAAAAAACAGTAGATTTTTTAGTTTTGAAAAGATATGTTTACACTAACTAATATAATATTAGAATATATTAAATTTAAATGAGTATTTGATTTAATAAAAATAAAAATTGTTATTCAATTTAAAATTGATGAATCAAAAAATGACACCATTTTAAGGAAGTATATCATATATCTCACATTTTTTTTGAGGTTGATAATGAAGGTTTTCTTAACAATTTATAAATGAGACAGATTACTTTGTTATCACTAATTAATTAGTTTTGAGATAAATCAATATACATTCTTATATCAATCTACGTCTTTCAATTATTTGAACTAATAATAAATAAATAAATAAAATCGTCCATATGCAATTTTTTGAAGTGAAAAAAAAAATGAAGGTTATGAAAAGCTTAAATTAATCTTAAGATTAAAATTTTTCTTCCACAAATATTAAGTTTTAGAAAAAAGTTTTAGAAAATAATAAAACCATGTTTCAAAAAAAAAAAAGAAAAAAGAAAATAATAAAACCATCAGCTCAAAAAAAAATAAAAAAATAATAATAATAATAAAACCAGCTCGACTTCGCCGATGAAAAAATGAGTATAGATTCGTCGGAAGTCGACCGCCATCTTCTTCCAGCGAGGGAAAGAGAGATTCTCCGTTTGAAAAACTCGAATTGAAATCAACCGGAAAAGTGAAATCCTCGGCTTCGATGGCGCAGATTCCGAACCTGGATAATGCTCCTCTCAATCTCCGAGCACTCAGGTTCTTATTCCGAACATCATCGCTTCTTAATTTCACTATCAATTTCTCTCCAATCGTCTCCTCAACTTTTCATGCTCAAATTTGCAGGGAACAATCTCAGAAGGAGCTCATAAACATCCTGAAAAATGTGAGTTCCTTTCTCGCGATTTACAATCATGGCGAATTTGAGTTTTGTTAGTTTCTTTTTGTAGATGATTTAATTGAACCTGCAAGTTTAGTGTATGTAACTGGAGATTGAATTCCGAGGTGTTAATTTGCGAAATATTGCTGTTTAGATTCGAGGAAGGAAGTGTTTGGTCGTTGATCCTAAGCTTGGAGGTTCTCTTTCATTAATCATTCAAACGTCAATTCTTAAGGTATTATCTCTGGAAGAATTTCTGCGAATATCACGTTTTCCTTTCTATATTTTGGTTTCCAGCTTTAATCTTGTGAATTGATTTGTGTTTTTATTCAAATAATTCATGTTCTATCTTAAAATGGAGTTTCATTTTTGTTTTCTTCCAATTTTTGAATCTTTTGAGGAATTTGTACTGCCGTGAATTCAGGAACATGGAGCCGAATTACGACATATTTCATCTGATCCAATTCAAACTGACTGCAATAAGGTGGTTTATCTTGTTCGCGCTCAGATGGATTTGATGAGATTCATTTGTTCACATATTCAAAACGACATTTCGAAAGGACTTCAAAGAGAATATTTTGTTTATTTTGCCCCTCGTCGTACAGTAGTTTGCGAGAAGGTAAGAGTTGGCAGAAAATTGGAGTCGTGGTCTACTATTAAATTTTACAATGTTAAATTTTTTGTTAACGACCTCATATTCGAAGGTGAAATTTAAATTATGCAGGTTCTGGAGGAGGAGAAGGTCCATCACCTGTTGACCATTGGGGAGTATCCTTTATATGTAATTCCATTGGATGAGGATATTCTTTCATTTGAGCTTGATCGTTCCAACAAAGTACGGAAATAAGCTCATTCAATTGTGTTAAGTGATATTGTTAATTTTCTTTCTGTGTGCCTGTGCACGGCTTGACATTTAACCTTTCTCCCCCTTTTTTGGCTAGGAATACCTCGTCGATGGTGATACTAGTTCGCTCTGGCATATTGCAAAAGCAATTCACAAGCTTGAGGTTGTACAATCTTTTCTGCATTTTTTTTTTGTTACATAAAGGATAAAAACCTAGAACTTGGGATTATTTAATCTGTTCATGTATGATGTATAATGCTGCTGTAAAGTAAGCGTATCTAGTACTGTAAAAGATGCTGAGTTCATTTCCATATTCTTTCATTCATATTCATGAGTTGTTTAACCGTGAGATAATTATTTGGTTGTGTATGCTAGTTCTCCTTTGGAGCTATACCAAATGTTAGGTCCAAAGGCAAAGCATCTGTTCGTGTTGCTGACATTCTAAATAATTTGCAAACAGAGGAACCTGTTAACTCAAATGATGTAAATGTTTAACTTTAAACCATGACTTGTTCTCTTCTTTTTCTTTTTCCTTTTCATTTAAAAGTTTTATGAAAGAACTGGTTTATTCATTTTTATTTCAGATGGTTATGCCAGAGATAAATACACTCATTCTTTTAGATAGAGAGGTAAAGTTGATTTGAACTCCATATTTACCCTGCAAATGTCACTATGTAACGTGGGTTGGATTGTGTAGGTTATACTTTTTATATTGGTTTTATTAGTTTATGATAGGTTTGGGGCCTTAGGAATATTAAAGAATAGTACGAGGGTCTTTATGCAATTAGTTAGAGAGTTAGTTACATATGGTGGTTATAAATATGGAGAGTTGCTTAGTGAGGAAGTATCTTTGAATTGTATGAGAATTAGGGCTTGAGAGATCTCAAGATTCTAGGGAGGGCCCAAGTACCTCGGATCACTTGGTTTATCGTGTATGATCGTGATGATTTACTAATAGATAGATCGAGATTCTATCAGTTTAGCGATGTGATATAAAAGTAATGTTTATTTCAAGAAATGAATAATTGTTTCTGAATCATTAAGATTTGATTTAAATATTTTGTTCTAAATCTCCTTGGTTTCAATGCAGGTAGTGCTAGTTTATGTATGATATTTGTCTAGTCTGCTCACTTGGCTTTGTTGTTTAGAACTTTCCATTTCTGCTTTGCAGGTGGACATGGTCACTCCAATGTTATCTCAGTTGACATATGAAGGGTTGGTAGATGAGGTGAGTTAATGCATGAGTGGAGCTTTGTTTTTTTGTTTTTTTTCCCATGATCACTTGATATTGTTTGACATGAAGATTCTTATGCGGGAAGCCAGTTAATTTTCTGTAACTTTTCCCGCACCAACTCTCGTTTATATATTCTTCACAGTACTTTTTATACTTATAGCTATCTCACCATAATTCAAACAGGCTGGGTATATATAACTTGCTTTTGTTTTGAAGTTTTCTGATGTCCGTTGTAGTTTTTGCAAGTGAATAATGGTGCTGTAGAGCTTGATTCATCAATCATGGGTGTTCAACAAGATGGAAAAAAGATTAAGGTTCCACTTAATTCAAGGTTAATACGATCTTTTGCTTGATATGTTTAGCCATCCTTTGCAGCAAGCATTTAGCATTATATGCTGATTCATCTAATTGTATATTTGTTGGTGTTTTTTCTTTATCGAGAACGTTACTATGCATTTCTTATGCTATCTTTTAGCTTTATAATTCCCTTTACTTGTCTAATAATTCCTCTGATGTATTAGATTTGACAGTTTGTTATACAAGATTGTTGAGGTCAATACTCTTTTACTGAATGTCGTAGGATTGGAAAATAAATTGTCAATCTGGTCGAGTGATTGCGTTATTACTCAATGTCGTAGGATTGGAAAATAAAAAATATTATCTAGTTTGATGGTAGTTGTTTATTTTTCTTTACTCTCTCTATCTCACTTCAATTATTATTTTTTAACAAAATTATGTTTATTTTTTTCTTCGCTTATAATTCTAGTGACAAGCTGTATAAGGAAACAAGGGATCTCAACTTCGAAGTGGTTACCCAGGTTGATCTAGTCTTATCAATTTTATTTAGTGGATTGTAATTAACTTCCTTTTAAAGTTTGTATGCAAATGTATTTTTACTCCCTTTCTTGAAGTTCCATTTTCTTAATTGTTTTCTTCAGCATAATTGCAGATTCTACGTCAAAAAGCTATGTCCATGAAAGAAGACTATGCAGAGATGTCAACCACTGTAAGCAGTTTATTCCTTCACAATTTACAGTGTGATTGCCATTTTCTGTATGCTCTTTTCCCACCCAACTATTAGTCTATTATGTTGTTAATGTCTATGTTATGTTGTATTTGTCCATTCTCAAAGGCCTGACACTTGTTTTTTTCCCCTGCTGTATGATAAGTTGTCAATCTTCACATCTATTTATAACTGACTCATATAATTAAGAAGAAAAAGCATTTGCAACAAACTCTAATTGGTAGTTCGTGTCGAATACAGACACAGTCCGTTTCTGAGTTGAAGGACTTTGTTAAAAAGCTTAACTCGTTGCCAGAAATTACAGTGAGTATCTTCTACTTTTTTCTTCTTTTTCTTTTTTTTTTCCCTTGAAGACTATCTAGGGACATTTCACAGGATGATGAAATCTATATTTGCCATAATTTCTTTCTAGAGGCACATTAACCTGGCTCAACACTTGTCGACGCTTACATCAAAGCCATCGTTTGTTGGTCAGCTTGACATGGAACACACAATTGTTGAAGCTGAAAGCTATGACATGTAAACTAATCTTTTACTTGCAGAGTTTTTGGACATTAATTTTTCTTGTTGACTTGAACCTTTTGTTATCTATAATTTTTGCTAGAAAAATATTGAAGGCTTTAATTTTGCATGTGAGGATGTTTATCCAGGAAAAAGAGGCTTTAATTATGATTTTGTGCTCATATGGTCGACTAAAATGCAGAAACCTAGTTGTTGAAATGAAGTCTAAATGTCAAATCTACTTATCATGTTTGTTGCACAATGCCCTATATTTCTTGTTTTTCTTCTTTATGGTACGTTTGAAGTATGTTTATGTCAACTTCTTAAAAGTTAATTATCTTTTTAACTTCACATCTACTTGTTTTTTTTGTTTTTGTTTTTATTTTTAATTCAACAACATTTAAGGGTGGGAGAATTGAATTTGTAACCTCTTGATTATCAGGTCATACATCATGTCAGTTGAACTTGCTCTTGTTGGCATACTTGCTGTTTTTCCTCTATGTTTATATTATGCAGGTGCAAAGTAATTATTTTAAAAATTATGTAGAACGATCCCTTTTGTATTATTTCTTTTGAATTGTAATTTTGGGAAACTATAACATATTGATATATCTTTGCTTTCTGCCTTTTCAGAAAATTTTGTTACAATTACCCTGTCATACATTTTTCAAGTAAAACAATCTCTTTCTTTTCTTTTTTTTTTTATAATAAAAAGCAGTTTTTAAGCACAGCTTTTAAACCAGTCCTATAGTGATCTTAAAAAGATACTTTTCTATTGTCTACCACTCATGTAGATTATGTGTTGCTGAAAATATGTTAGTTTCCGCCTGCAGATGTTTTGAGTACATTGAAGAACTGATCCATAAGCAGGAGCCTCTTGTTAAAGTCCTCCGTCTTCTCATCTTGCTTTCTGTTACAAATTCTGGTTTACCTAAAAGGAATTTTGACTACTTAAGGTAAGAATTATTCCAGTCAGATTTTTGGTTCCCTCTATTAATTAGGGTACTCTTGGTGCCTTGCGTAACTTTTTTTCTTTTGTAGGAGAGAACTACTTCATAGCTATGGGTTTGAACACATGGGGACATTAAATAACTTAGAGAAAGCGGGTTTGCTTAAAAAACAGGTCGAGCCCTCTCATCTAGATTCAGGAAATTTGTGGTTTACTTTTAAGTATTCAATATCTCACGTCATCAATGAAAATTTTCAACCATGATCGTTACGGTCTATGCCCTGCAGGAGTCGAGAAGCAACTGGTTAACTGTTAAACGTGCTCTGCAACTTGTTGTAGAAGACACAAACACACTCAAGTATTATTCTTCTCCATCTTGTTACCAATTGTTTTATAGTTGGATGCTTAAATAATTTCAAGGCAATTGCAGCAACTTTTTGCTTTTAATTTTTACATTGAAGTTTTGTATGATAGCAATATGTTTTTTTTAATATCCGTGAAAGACCTGGCCAGCTTACGTGCAACTCTAGGGATATGTTAGTAGAGCTGCTTTCTTCCTCTCCCCTGCGAGAGAAAATATTTTTTTTTTGTGGCGAGTTGGAGTGTGCCATTTTGTGGGGGCTTTGGGGGAGAGAATATAATTTTTTTTAGAGGAGTGAAAAGATTTTGTGCTGGCATTTAGAGCTTCATGAAATTCTATGTTTCTCTCTAGGCCTTTGCTTCTTAAGTTATTTTGCAATTCTTCTTTGGGCATTATTCGCTTGATTGGAGACCATTTCTTTATATTATGTCTCCCTCATTTTTTGTGGGCTTCCTGTTCTTGTATTAACTTTCCTTCTTTTTCTCAATCAACACTTGAGTTTTTATAATTAAAAATGATGATGCATTAATCTACATTTTTTTTTTTTTTTTGCTGTCGATAAATGTTGACTTCTGTTCATTATGTTGCAGCCCGACTGACATTGCCTATGTCTTTTCTGGATATGCACCTCTTAGCATTCGTCTTGTCCAGCAAGCTGTTAGATCTGGATGGTAAGTCTTTTTTCGGGTGAAAATTTCCGATATTTCCAATCAATGCATTATTGCCTTTGCTTGTTAGTTACACTTTTAACAATGAATATCGTGAAAAAACGACAACATTGTTCAAATTGGCAATCTCATTCTAAGTTTGTATTTAACTCTAATTGGATTTGGTTTTCTGTAAGATCTTAGGGCGGGGTTGTCATAAATTTCATAAACTGTTCTTCTTATTTATCTACCATCTTTTTTCCCATTAATGATTTTTGTTTCCATTTTCAATTTTGCTCCGGATCTACTGTATCTCCATTTTTATGTGCATAATTTTTTTTTTTACTTTGGATATTTTTTACCTTCATTTTTACAAATTCATTTCATTGCGTGGATGTATCAGGCGTCCTATTGAAGAACTTTTGAAGTTATTACCTGGGCCTCATTCAGAAACAAAGAGAGTCAGTAATTTTGTCTTTACCATTTTTATGTTGTTTGCAATTTTTTTCCATTCTCTTGGCTTTATTTTTTGTAATTATGATATTCTTATCTCCCTCTCCCATTTTGGATTTGAAATCCAGGGTGGATTTCTCAGCAGCTCATCCTATGATTCATTGCAAGGGGCTTCAGCCAGTAATGACAAGTAAGTCTCAACTTTGACAATATGTATGCTGAAGTATTGGTGTAGGACCAATCTGATGAGATGTTATTAAAGAAGATTCTGTCCTGCAAAAAATAAAGAGGCTAGTATTGCGAACAGATCATGAATTCGAATATTTCATCTCCAATTATTGTTAGAACTCAACATAAAAAGGCTAGTATTTAATATTTTGGGGATTGTCCCCAAGGGGTGGCGCGATGGTCGAAGGTTTGGGTTTTGAAGGTGTGCTCCCCTCAAGGTCGCAAGTTTGAGAGTCACCCGTGACATTAATTTGTATACATCTCTCGTATCTTCATCCCTTTGATGTCTCCCGGTGTCTGATCTAAGGACAAGTGTGGTTACCCTAGGTATAATGGAGCGAAGCTCCAATTTCCTAGTTAAAAAAAAACAACAAAAATTCAAGAGATTTTTCATGAAGGACAAAAAAGGAAAAAAAAAGTTCTATGAATGTCAAAATTTTAGAAAAACATCAAGGTAACAAAATGTTATTCAATCAAGTCCACAAATTGATGGCTTCAATCAAGTGGAATTGATTGAAAACAATAAAAGTTAAATATTTTAGAGATTTTTGCAGGAATATATCAAATTGATAAAATATTTACAACACCAGACAAATTTGAAAAAATTTAGCAACCTTAGTCAAATATACGGTATAAAGTAATACTTTTTATACTGAATAACTAATACATAATGCAGTATGATGAGTATTATTTATATTGTATATTTGACTATAGATGCTAAATATTTTCAAATTTGCCTAGATCTGTAATTATTTTGTAAAATTGGACTATCCAGTATAATTTTCCAATATTTTATTATGTATGAAATATTTTTAAAAAGTTGATATAATTAATATAAGGATGCTAGAATTTGCTCTCTACAAAAAAAAAAAAAAAAATCTTAATATTTATACAATAATACAAGCATCAGTTGGCCTTGTAACTTCCTAACAAAAGCAACTAATCTTTTGAGGCCATAACCTGCAACTCAAAATGAACTAATCCCAGCGGTAACTATTCTCTAAAAAACAGAACAAGAGAATCGGCCAAAATATAGAAAACCAGACAAGTATAACCACCTTACGTCAAGTATAATATCTTGTACTGGACGGTATATTTTTTAAATCACTTTTTTAGGAAATGAAAAATATTTTCATTAATTGGTGAAAGAGTTACAATGCCTTTCTAAAAGTGGAGTTTTATTGTGAACTTTAGTATAATTGATGATAAATTGGTTGTGAATTTATTGTGTTGATCAATATGTGATGCTTGTTGTTGATAAAATTATTGTGTACCGAGGAAGGAAACTTTCATTAATGGTAGTTTTCCTCATAATGCACTAGTGATGTTTTCATTGATTTGGCTTTGACTATTAAACGTCGCAATTTGTCGTAGAGTGACAGATGGAAGGCGCACGGTTGTACTCGTCGTTTTTATTGGAGGAGTAACATTTGCTGAGATTTCTGCCCTTCGATTTCTCAGTGGTCAGGTATGGAATTAACTTATCCATTAAATTTTATTGTTCTGGTATGATTTTAGAAAGTTCGATTTAAATAGTATACTTGTTGGACAGTTGGAATAAACTAGAAAATATTGGGAAGTTTATTTCCTAAAATAAAGAAATATTAAAAATCATTTTTCTTTCAAATACCAGTTAAATTGCACGATTATCATGCATCATCTATAACTAAGACATAATTGATATTAACATTTTTATTAATGACAACATTTTACTGGAGCCTTCCCCATAGCAGTCGAAGAGAACAAATCAATGGTGTTTCATGTTTGTCACCCTTCCGGTTATAACTTTGTAAAAGATTCCGTATAAGGGTCTTAGGGAACTAAGTCGGAATGAGTTCAACCTAAATTTCTGCAGATCTTCTTAACTACCAAATTCAATACTTAATAGGGTCAGACGATTATCCCATAAAATCACTCGAAGTTTGCATAAGCGGCTGATTCAGACTCTTACACATGAAAAAAGTAACAGATACAAGAAAAGGAAAAAAGAAAGAAAAAAAAAAAGAAAAGAAGAAAACTTAGGGAAGTAGCAGACAGAACATGCTAAGCCATTTCTTTCATAAGCACAGACTAGTTCACTGGAACACCTTGTCATTTTTGGCTATAAGAATAAAGGATAACTGTCAAATACAATTTAATTTATTCTAATCCATCAAGTTAAAGTTTTGGATTGATTAGTGATTAACATATATCTAAGTAGGAGTTCTCGTGTTCAAACTTTGATAAAGTCGATTCCTCCTTATTTAATATCTATTTGATGCGCATTTTTCAGATTTTCTAACCAATAGGCTACAAGTGGGAGGAGTGTTTGTTTGTTAGATATAATTAAATTTAACTCAATCTGTAAGTTTAAGCTTAAGCGTTTGGGTTGATAGATGATTTAATACACAACTTGTTATACGCCCAATTGTTCTCATATTGCAGGAGGGAATGGCATACGAGTTGATCGTTGGTAGCACAAAGATTGTTAGCGGAAATACGTTGACGGAAACATTCATGGAGAAGTTAGGCTAATTGGGAATTAATTTGGAATATCAGCTATTGATTTGTTTAGTAGAGTTTGTTATGACCAAATTTTTTGAGATCAAACCTTTTTGGTACACAATAGTTTGGTCTGTTCGTTTCCTTTTCGGTTCGTGACAATATTCCGAGTGTTGGTTTGTACAAGTTCTTCCAGTAATTTATCCACCAAAAATGACCTCAAGAGTGTAAAAGTATCTTTAAAAAAAAAAAAAAAACAACAAGCAAAAGTATCTCTGTTTTCTATGGTTTCATATTCCAATTGGCTAAGAGAAAACAGCCCTTATGGAATTTGTGTAAAAAATAGGAGTGTTCATAGGTGGTTATGGGTTAAGTTTTGGTGAAAATCGCCAATGAAATTGACCTATCGATTTACTTAAAGATGTAATCGAAAAGGAAATTAAAATTTAAGTACTGAACAACCAGTTAAATCAATTAATTAATTTAATTATTTATTTATTTACTAAAAAATATGTTTATCATACTATTTTCTGATAAAAATTAATTTTCAATAACCGTCGTACCAAATAATTCTTGGAAACACATATTTTTCTAATCGACATCAATAAATATATACTTAAAAATTGATCATCTTCATTCAGTCGATCGGTTGTTTTTTTAAGAAATGTATAAACACTCTTATTAAAAAAAATACTTCTAAATTTGAAAGTTTTAAAAAATATTCATGAACTTCAAAAAAAGTTTCTCACTACAGTTTTTTTAAAACATATCTTTAAACTTGGAAAAAATTTAAAATATCTTTGATTTTAAAAACATAAAATATAAACTCACTATTCGTTTGATTATTTAATTATTCTTAATGTTTAATTCTTTCTCATTATAGATTTTTCATCTATGAAAAATAATTTATCCTATTCCATTTCAAATGGCTTCAAAATAACTGCTATGAAGCTATTTGGGTAAGTAATCTTAGCACTTTGTTTACTAAATTTTAAACAAGTAGAAATAGAATTATACATGAAAATTTTATCATCATAAATTAAATACAATAATGTTATAGTACAAAAAAGGAGAAGGGTATCTTCCACTTTTAATGACTTACAACTATAAGGGTGAAGATGAAATTGGCTTCATTTCTATCACCCCTCATTCAATCAAACCACCCAATTGGCTTCCACATTCAACCTTCTAATTAACTATGATATTTGAAACAACTAGCCTTATAGAACAATACCAAGATTTCTATAGATTAGCAGATGGCGCATCGAAGCGTTGAAAGAGCTCGAGAATGCTTCCCGCTTTCCTCTTTGCTCTATCCGTGCCATTCTCGGATACTTCTTTCAATGCCTCTTCTGCCCCATGCTCCCTAGCTAACTTCAACTGCTCGACATCGGTACTGCAAAGCGACCACAGCACGGCAGCAGCATTCTCCCGGTTTCGTGGAGAACCGGTTCGGATGAACTCCAATAGAACCGCCATCGACTCAGCTTGCCCTATTGCCATCTTTCCTTCATGGTGAGATGCAAGAATGGCGAGAATGGCTAGAGCTTCATCCACCATTCCACCTCCAGCATCTTTTAGAAACCCTATAAGAGGAATCACAATGCCTGCTCTTACAGCCCTAGCTTTGTTCCCTTGATAGATTGAAAGATTGAAAATAGCAGTGGCAGCATCCTTCTTTCCTCTTGGTGTACCTTCACAGAGCAAGCTTATGAGAGCCGGAATCGCCCCGGCTGCTCCTATCGCGACCTTGTTCTCGTCTATAACAGATAAGCTGAAAAGGGTTGCAGCTGCATTTTCCCTTGCCTCCATGCTGCCATTTTTCAACACTTCTACTATAGCCGGTATGGCTCGTAGATCGACGATCGTTCTTTTGTTACCGTCGTTGATTGAAAGATTCAATAGTGCTGTAACTGCATGCTCTTGAGTCCTAGTATCATTTGAGGATAATAATTCGACAAGGAACGGAATGGCTCCTGCCTCTGCGATGCAAATTCTGTTATCTGAATTCCTCTTCGCTAGTAATCGGAGCTCGCCTGCAGCTGATCTTTTCTGTTCTGGAGATCCATTTACCAGTTTTAGGAGTAAGGTGTCAATGGCAGCCCGATCGCAGTCTGAAATGCTGCTTCCAGGTCTCCTGCTTCTGCAGCCACCTTGCTGCCTTGGCAATTCAACGCCATTGTTTTCGCACCACAAAGAAATCAAGCTCTTCAAAACGTAATTTGGTGTTAAGGCTGTATGTAGTAAAGCTTGCTGAGTTTTTGGACAGGTTTTATGCCCCGCATCCAACCATCTCTGAATGCAAGATCTCTCATAAGTCTGCAAAGGGTCCCGAAGACGGGGCGATGAATAAGCATAAAAATAAGAAGAATAAAAACCCACAAGAACATCGTAATATCAGTCAGTTTGGGTATTCACCTGCCCGGTGGAGACGATGACGGGATCCCTCATCAATTCAAGAGATATAGGGCACCGGAAATCGTCTGGGATGACAGGAGATCTGTGTTTAATGGTCGTACATTTTTCATCTTGAGAAGTTTCAACTTCTGGATTTTCTGATTGTACAAAATCATTCAGCTTCTTTAAAATGGATGACATTTTTCCGAAAACCTCCCCTGGGTCTTCTCCGTCTATCGAGATCACCAGCTCATGGATCGCTACCGACTCTTTCTTGATATCGTTTATAGTCCGAAGATGCAGCTTTTCAGAAACTCTTTTCAATATTGCAGGGTCAGGATCCTTTTCTTCCTCTAATATGGCTAAATCTTTGTCTAACTGTGCATCAGCTGAACCTACTTTCTCTTTCGCACGTTTGAATTGGGCATGAACAAGTTCGGTCTGAAACAGATGAAACGAGCAGTTAATCATCGATACATCTAATGTCAAGTGTGTAAGTCATCCAATTCAACTCATCAAAATTCGTAACTAAAATGACAGCTACTATTCTCTCTCGGTGAAAAAAATACAAACAAAGAGAACATAGCAAATCCTATGTACAATGAACATTCGAAGAGGTAATAACCGTACCTGTTCTTGAACCTCATCCGAGATCCCAAGCTTGTCGAAGGGAAGCTTGCTGAGTGCTGCTTCAATTTCTTCTGTCATACGATAAAACTCAAGTACTATCTTTTCCAACTGCGAAGCCTGAGACACAAAAGGGATAACAAAAATTCATTAAACCATTAAATGAATCAGGGTAACAAGTTCAAAACATTTTTTTTTGTAAAAGAGAACTTTGCCCCACTACATAACGGAGGCACTATCCTAAAGTTCGAACCCAGAAGACAATAAAGGATTTTACAATTAAACTTACTCGTGAATTTCGCACTTGAAATCTCTAAAATAGCATACCTTAGAGATCCCAAGCCAATACCAACAAGGCCGCCCTTTGAGGACAGTTAATCAAAACAACAACTTAGAAAGCCAATATTCCCTAGTCAAAGTAGACAATATTCTACAAATTACCAAGTCCCCATTTCATCCCTTTTGGTTACATGATTTCACAATTACAAAAATCTTCAGAAACATTTGACCATTTCTTTAATCCACAGAAGAACAACAACATGATCAGCCAAGTAATTTCATGGAAACAAAATCAAATCCCAGTTCATAACAACCAACCAAACAGAAAACACAAGAACAAGAAACAGAATCCAATACCTGAAACAGCTTGCTACCGCGGCTGACCGATCTAAGAAGCTCAACAGCAGAATCCAAAGAAATCTTAAGCAATTCCAAGGCCTTAACAACATCAAATCCAAGTTCTTCATCTCCATCTCTCAATTCCTCAAACAAAGGGCTTAAAAGCTTAACCCTTCGAATCAAATCCCCATACATCTTCTTACAGATTCCGTTGCACTCAGAAAGCCCACAAATCTCCCTCACGGATTCGCCCAGTTGACCCACCAGCTTCGCCGATGAACCCATCTTCAGATTCTGCAAAATGGCGAAGAAATTCGCTCGATTTCAAGGGTTTCGAGGATTTGAAGCCGACCCAGATGAAATAATCGCCTCAATTTCGATTGGTTTGGTCAGAAATTTAGAAATGGGGTTCAAGAAAACGCCATGGACGTTGAATTTGGGAGGTGAAAATTGAAGAAATCAAAGAGGGGGAGTATTTATAATGCAGAGAATTGGGGAAAGTAATTGAATCAATGAATGTTTAAATGTGATCAAATTGAATTAACTTTTGGGCTTAGGTGAGCCGTCGAGAGGGAGATGATTTCATTTGACGATGAAATGAGCAAATTGGATTATAATATTTGGGTTTTTTTTTCATTTGGGTTTTTTTTTCTTTCTTTTTTTTGGATGAAAATTTTGGAGAAGACTTTTGATAGGTTTCGAGAATACCTCAAAAGAAGGGAAATGAAAAAGATTGGACGAGGTCAAAAGTCAACAGGATGGCGCTGTAATATTGAAAGGTATTCGTAGATTTTTTTTTAAATGAAAAAAATATTATTATTGTATTAATAAAATATTAAAATTAACATTTATAATAAATTTAAAGTTAATATTAATTGAAATTAATTTAATAATGTTAATAATTTTTTAAAAAATAAAAGACTAAATATATTTTTATAAGGGGATTTTTTATGTATAACAAAAATTAGATAAAAAATTGCATATGTAGCCACAAAACTGAAAATAATTACACATATATATCAAAATTTGGAGTGATTGAATTCAATCGAACTCAATTAATAACTAGTGATTGAACTCAATCAGTTGAGCTCAATTACTTAACAAATTGTTTGAGTTCAATCACTAGTTATTGATTGAGTTCAATCACTCAAAATTTTGGTATAAACGAATTTAAAAAAAAAGATGTACTATAATTTTAATAGAGGACTCTAAAGTTGTTATACATAACAAATTTCTTTTTTTATAATTTATAGAAGAATATGGTAATTTTTTTAAAAAAACAAAATATTTTTTTAAGATCAATTCTAATTATTTTTTAAAAGTTAAAAAATGAATAGAATAAATTTTAAAATTCAAAGATTAATTGAATTTTGAAAATTTAAAGATTAAAATGAAATAAATCTCAAATTTTAAATTTGGATTTATCCAAACTTCTAAAAAAAGAAACAAAAGTTTATATCTAAAAAATAATGAGATGTGTATACTCTACCCTATAAATTCATAAATATAATAACTTTAATTTAGTACTCATTTTAATTTGCTATTATAATTTTAAAATTGTAAATTAGTTTATATGATTTAATAACTTTAATTTAGTAACATTTTACATTGGTTTTTTAGTTCAACAATTAAGATCCCTAGATTTAAACTTATAATCGGTTAGTCATGAAAATTAAAAATGAACAACATATATATATATAACCTTATTATAGTTTAACTAGTTAAAATTTATACCAAACAACATTTTAGTTGAGGGCCAAGAGATCCAACTATAATTTAGTTGATATTTTTGGTCTCAAAATCGAATCCTAGTAGGTATATTTAAAAAAAAAAATAATAATAAATAAATAAAAACTAGTTAAAATTTATATATTTGGCAAAAAGTTCAAGTGGTGGGATGCTGTGAACAAGAAAGACATTTTCTTTTAATCCATCACACTCTTATTCAGATATTTGTTCAAGTAATATTTTGGTACACAAACTTTTGCTTTGGTTTAGTTTGAGTTCAGTACTTTCAAAACACTATTTGTTGTTCTTATACTTGGGGATAAATTTGGTCCCTAATAACAAAATCTAAGAGTAAATTTTACCTGCAATGGAATTTCTTTAATACAAATTTATGACTACTCTAAGAAATTTAGTAGGTGAAAGTGAAACATGATGGGAAATAAGATTTTAATTTTAAAAAATAAAAAATGAATCAAATAGGTCATTTTTTAAAGAGAGATTTGCATGTTTAGACCATTTTTAGAAAGTAATTGCAAGATTATTCTTCTACGAGAATATTAGCAAAAATA